>PVKP010035099.1:0-23621 GCA_004027715.1 Plecturocebus donacophilus | reverse complement strand
TGATAGACTGGACAGGGAAAATGTGGCACATATACACCATGGAATATTATGCAGCCATCAAAAACGATGAGTTTGTGTCCTTTGTAGGGACATGGATGAACCTGGAAACCATCATTCTCAGCAAACTGACACAAGAACACAAAATCAAACACCGCATGTTCTCACTCGTAGGCGGGTGTTGAACAATGAGAACACATGAACACAGGGAGGGGAGCACTATATGCTGGGGTATGTTGGGGGGAAATAGGGGAGGGACAGTTGGGGGGGAGGGACAGTGGGGGTGGGGAGTTGTGGGGAGATAGCATGGGGAGAAATGCCAGATATAGGAGAAGGGGAGGAAGGCAACAAATTACACTGCCACGTGTGTACCTATGCAACAATATTGTATGTTCTTCACATGTACCCCAAAACTTAAAATGCAATAAAAAAATATATATATAAAAAAAAAAAGAAAATATGCCATGAGACTTTAAGAAGAGTATCAACTATAGGCACTTCTCAAATGATTTGGATTTAGGAAAATATTCAGAAAAATGAAATAATTAAATGCAGAACAATAAAACAAATAATGATTTGAGAAAATCAAAGTGAAAAAGGAAGAGAAGATGATAATGCAGATGTATTTACTGTAAGTTAAGAAGGACTTCCTATCTTAATGAATTATAACTTATTCAGAAAACTTGTATAGACCATAGAGTGGTAAATAATGTTTCATTTTTATATGAGAGTTTTAAGTTATATGGCTCAAATTATAAACTGAAGATTGTGGAACAAAACTAATGAATAAATATTATAGATATATTAAATGATAATTTTGCATACCACTATGGGCTTTGGTTATGTAGTATAGAAAGAACTTAAAAATTAAGAAAAAGATACAGTATTTGATTGACAGTTGGAACACAATGAGGGGAGTTATGGACTTACGTGGGACATATAGGCAGTACATGTAAAAATATTAATAAGGTCAGAGGATGAGAAGCACTGCATGAAAGTAGAAAGAAGAAGCATTGTTACAACATAGGAGAGCATTGGTAGTGATCTACCAATTTAATTTCAAGGAAGCCAGCGCAGTTTAATTTTGATGAAGCCAATTTACCTCAAAAAGGAATCTTTTATAAAATCATTATTTTCAAAAGTGAATGCTGACACCAGGATTACAATTTCCCAAAACTAGAGCTGTTCAAGATAGATGACTAATGATTATTTAGGAAATATGTTATGACATAGATTCATAACTATGATAGGATTTAAATTTCTCATCAATAATCTATCATTATTTCTTTCTAAATCTCATTTATTTGCTGCTATTATTTGAACTTATATATACATATATATTTATTTAGAACTACTGTTTTATCAGGTCTCAAATGGTATCCAGATTTATTTCTTTATTTTCAATTTTATTTAATATTTTAAAGTTTTACTAAGATATAATTTATATGCCATGAAATTCACCCATTTAATGTGTACAATTTAATGGTTTTTAGCATATTTTCAGAGTTGTACAACAGTCACAGCAATTAATTTTAGGACATCTTTACTAATCCAGAGAGAAAATCTTTAGCATTTAGCTATCATCTCCAGATACTGCCGTGCTCCGTGGCACAAGAGAATCAATTTTGTGCCTTTTGTCTCTATGAATTTGCTTAGCATGGAGATTTTATATAAAATGAATCATATGATACATGGCTTTTGAATCTGGCTTCTTTCACTTAGCACAGTAATTTCAAGTTCATCCATAGGGTGTTATGTATGAGTACTTCATTCGTTTTTATGCCAGGTAATATTCCATTGCATGAATATGCCAGTTTTTTAAAACTGTTAATCAGTTCCTGGTCATTTGAGTTGGTTATACATTTTGCCATTTTTGAATAGTGCTGCTACAAGAATTTGTGTAAGGGTTGTGTATTTACATATGTTTATTTATTTTGAGTATATTCTTAGGAGTGGAAATACTAGGTCAAATGGTAACTCTACATTTAAGAAACTTCCAGCGTGTTTTCCAAAGTAGTGCCACTTTACATTACTACCAGTGGTGTATGTGGGTTCCAGTTTCTTCCTATCCTTGCCATACTAGTTAGTATTTGTTTTTTATTATACTCATCCTAATAGATGTCAGGTGGTTTCTCATAGCAATTGCTTTTGGATTTTCTTATGACTAATATTTTGACAATCTTTTTATGTATTTGATTGCTATTTATGTATTTTCTTCAAAGAAATGTTTACTCAGATTTTTAAAATTAATTTTTAATTGGATTATATAACTTTTATTATTTGGTTGTGAGATATTTTTATGTATTTAGTTTCAAGTTTCTTCTTGTATATTTTATTTGAAAATGTTTTCTTCAGTTCTGCAAATTATTTCTTCATTTTCTTTTTGGTGTCTGTTGAGGCAAAAAAAAAAGGTTAAACTTTTTTGAAGTTTGATTTATTTAGTTTTCTTTTGTTGCTTATGCTTATGGTGTCATATCTAAAAGTTCATTGCTAAACCTGAGGTCAACAAAACTCATTTTCTTGTAAGTGTTTAGAGAATAAATTTCAAATATCACTACAAGTTTTTTAGGGATACAAATATGAAAAAAATCACAATTGTAATTGATAAAATCAGATAGCCTCAGAATTTATCATTTATCATGGCAAAATTCAAACTGGGAAAAAATTAAGCATGGTGCATGTTTATATCCATCTATGATATCATTTAAGTGAAATGGCAAAAAAACAAAAACCACATTTTCTAATATAGGCATTCCTTAGGAAAACAAACACAGAAACAGTGAGGTAGAAACTATGAATCAAAATTAAAAAGTGGAAATAGAGGCTGTGAAAGGACTGAGATGAAACTTTGGTTTAAGAAAAGAATGCTAAGTAATTATAATGTTTTGCCCAACATCAGAATAAAAGAGATGGATGGTGATATATGATTTGTGAATGCTATTAACCTGTATTTCACAGTGTAGAATCAATTGTACCTGTCTAAAATACTTACAAAATATACCTTTATGTCTCTAAATTCTTAGTTTTTAAAATTTATTTTTTATCTTTAAAATGGCAAAAATTAATATGTTTTGTACAATGAAAGATGTATATGAGGTTCAGCAGTTCCTTCTATCTCAACACAGTTTTCTCAGCCTATATTAAATGACAAATTAAAGTACAATTTACTTTAACAGTTCTGTCATTTTTATTATAAAGCAGCATGTATGATAGCTCATTAATACGCTTTTAATGTATGAAAAATGTAGTGTCAGTCATCAACTTAGACATTTGACAATTTTTCTTTTCCTGTCAAGACATATAGCACTTTTCTATGTATTATTGAGGATATAAAAAATAAGTAAAATCTGTTCCTTATGTTTTATATACTTATGTGAAAATGTTAAATAAGAATATCATGTGGTTTATTATTTGGTGTCAAATTATTTATAAACACTATATTATCTGTTCACAAAAGAAGTATAGACGAATATACTCTACATGACCAAACTAGACATGACAGATGTTGAACTTGAAAAATTAGTAAAAAATAAGGAAAATAATTTTTAAAAATGTTTGAATTATACTTTATGAGGAATGGAAGCTTTCTCATTTATGCATTGTTGAGATAAAGATAAAGAGTTCTTGGTCTAAGGAATATAGGAAATTTTTTGCACTTAGAATTTAACTAGGAGCATCCGGAACCTCATTATTGAATGAAGAAACGAAACCTTTTCTCTCTTCTGTCTCCCACTGTATTTAAACATAAAGCTAATACTTCTTGAGAAATCAACAAATGTCGTTAGGATCTATGTCTTTCCAGGTTTAATATCAATCAAGAAAAGAGAATATTTCTCCTGATAGTTATTATAAATGAACAGGAAACACTTTTCTCTCTGAAGCCACTAGCAAGTCCTCTTTAGGTCTCCTATATCCTTAATTAATTTTAATGGCCTGGGAGATGAGAAGTACATATTTTCAAATGCCAATTTGTTACTTTTCAGAGTTTAAATTACATAGATTACTTAGTATGTGGTTAGCAGCACGCCAGCACCAAACTGGAGTACTATAAATGATAAAGAAATGATGCCAGGATGTCAAAAAGAGCAGGGACTATTGCCATGCCATTTGCTTGCCTGATTCACTAAAGTCGTGAATGATTGCTTTTAATGGCACAGCACACAGGAAATACGAAAGGAATGGAAAAACCACAATTACTTTGGCAACAACCTAATATTTATATATTTCATATTTTATATAGAACATATTTCATATGTTTTTTATATATTTCACATTATATAAATATACAGAGAGAGAGAGAGACAGAGAGAGAGAGGGCACAAGTCAGGTTCAGTGAGATTCATTAAGACCATAAGAAAATTAAGTTTTTTAAAAATTATTCTTGGAGAAGCTATTGGCCAGTGAGATAAAAAAAAAATGAAAAAAGGAATAAGAGTTACCTTAATGCTCAGAAACAAAAAAAATGACAGACATTGATTCATATAATTTTGTAATACTAAGCTAGCTTAAGAGAACATGAGCTGAATAACATTTTGTGCTCAGATATAGATGGGGCATCTACATCTGCATCAATATCTAATTTTGTGTAAGAAAATTTCAAAAGCCAAAAGAGAAAGGTGCACTGAAGAAATATTACTTTGTACTTTTTGCTATACAGTTTTATAGTGTTTAGGTGTCCTTGGCTGAAGATGGACACCTTCATGGGGCCATGCTGAAACTGCGACTGGAACTTTTGAGAAGTTCTGTTTGGAATGAACACCCAGAAAGTTTTTATCCTTTTATACCAAGCATAAACAAAAATCTTTCTGCACAAGTGCTAATGTGACATTAAACATGACCTTTTAAGCAACTGATTGAAATGCAAGTTTAAAAAAGAAAGAAAGCTAAATAGCATCACATCAAATAATATATCAATTTATTTTAGCTTCATTAAAAATTCAAAAATAAGTTTTTGATTTAAAGGATTATTAGCACAGAATATATGGTTGTATGGTACTGTGTGTTAAAATTATACGATTTTTTTACTCAGCTAGTATTTTTATGCCTATGTAATTTTCACAATAAGTAATTAACATATCACTATGCATGTTACCTGTGGTCTCTACCATAATGTCTAAGTGAAGCCTAAAAAGAGATGCTAGTATACACCTTCAAAAAACTTTGAAATGAATACATATGGAAGCAAAAGACACATGGATTAAAACAGGGCCACCCTAGATGAGCTGAAAGATGACCTTTGTTGTGATGATTCAGAGAAGCTTCAAAACAAGCTAATACCCGGAGAAAAATCTACAGCAGAATCTGTTTAAAGGTAATCACCACTTACTTGTTTACAGAAAAGTAAAGTACAATACTTAGACTATGTCAGGAATTAAAGAGGATAATTAGTTAAAAGCTATATTCTTGACCCAGGGAAGATCTTGTGATGATGCAGAGCAATGAAACACTCAACAGTGTAATTGACCCCTAAATTGCTGTATAATAAACTGAGTGGGGAAAGGGTGTTGTATTCCATTAGACAGATGGCTTGCATGCTTCTGAGAAGCTGTGATTGACAAATTAAGTGTGAAACCTTCTTGAAATCTTGTTTGACCTCTATATTATTTCTCCTACTTTGACTCCTTTATGGGATCATATTGGTTTAATTGTGATTTTCCTTCTCAAACTAATGGTATAATAATGGGAAAACATAGACAAAAACCCATATCTTAGATTTGGTGCATATTAATTTAGATGTGAATAAATATTTATACGTATATGTAAATTCAGGTGAGTGACCATGCTTTCCTTCAGATTACACAAATGGGCCTAGTAGTTGTTTGCTTATCATTAATATTTTTCTTTTGACTAAGAATCTCTGTTCTAGTCAGTGGGAGCCCTATATGGAAATAATTTACAAGAGTCAAACAGAATATGGGAATTTGAAAGGTTCTATGGAAGTTCTATAAGTAATATTATACTTTTAAAATATTTTTTTCATTTAATCACAGATTATATTCCCCTGGCTAATTTTTAAAGACAGCATTTAGCACATTGAACTAATATTTGTAGTTTGAAGCTTATTTGCTGCACAGTGATCACATGTCATAAAGATACATACAACTCTATTTCAGCATTGGACAAATATTTTGAAAGCATGTACACTTTACTCTTTTAAAAAATGCCCCAGTTTTCCTTTGAATATTCTCAGTATGAAGAGGTTTACAACCATGATTGGGGAGGCATCATGCAACCTGACTTCTAACTATACTATAAGGCTACAGTAATCAAAACCGCATGGTACAGGTACCAAAACAGAGATATAGACCAATGGAACAGAACAGAGGCCTTGGAGGCAATGCCACATATCTACAACCATCTGATCTTTGACAAACCTCACAAAAACAAGCAATGGGGAAAGGATTCCCTGTTTAATAAATGGTGTTGGGAAAACTGAGTAGCCATGTGAAGAAAGCAGAAACTGGACCCCTTCCTAATACCTTACATTAAATTAACTCCAGGTGGATTAAAGACTTAAACATAAAACCTAACACCATAAAAACCCTAGAAGAAAACCTAGTCAAAACCATTCAGGACATAGGCATAGGCAAGGACTTCGTGACTAAAACACCCAAAGCATTGGCAACAAAAGTCAAAATAGACAAATGAAATCTAATTAAGCTCCAGAGCTTCTGTACAGCAAAAGAAACAATGATTAAAGTGAACCTGCAACCAACAGAATGGGAAAAGTTTTTTGCAATGTACCCATCTGTCAAAGGCTAATATCCAGAATCTACAAAGAATTAAAACAGATTTATGAGAAAAAAAACAAACAAACCCATTCAAAAGTGGGCAAAGGACATAAACAGACACTTTTCAAAAAAAGACATATATGAGACCAGCAAACAATTGAAAAAATGCTCATCATTACTGGTCATTAGAGAAATGCAAATCAAAGTCACATTGACATACCATCTCACACCAGCTAGAATGGTGATCATTAAAATATCTGGAGACAACAGATGCTGGAGAGGATGTGGAGAAATAGGAACACTTTTACACTGTTGGTGGGAGAGTAAATTAGTTCAACCATTGTGGAAGACAGTGTGGCGATTCCTCAAGGACCTAGAAATAGAAATTCCATTTGACCCAGCAATCCCATTACTGGGCATATACCCAAAGGATTATAAATTGTTCTATTATAAAGACACATGCACTCGTATGTTCATTGTGACACTGTTTACAATAACAAAGACCTGGAATCAACGCAAATGCCCATCTATGATAGACTGGACAAGGAAAATGTGGCACATATACACCATGGAATACAGTGCAACAATAAAAAAAGATGAGTTCATATCTTTTGTAGGGACATGGATGAATCCGGAAACCATCATTCTCAGCAAACTGACACAAGAACAGAAAATCAAACACCACATGTTTTCACTCATGGGCGAGTGTTGAACAATGAGAATACATGGACACAGGGAAGGGAGCATCACACATTGGGGTCTGCTGGGGGAGAATAGGTGAGGGACAGTTTGGGGTAGGGAGGTTGGGGAGGGATAAATGGGGAGGAATGTCAGCAATAGGTGACAGGAGGATGGAGGCAGCAAACCACATTGCCATGTCTGTACCTATGCAACAATTATGCATGTTCTGCACATGTACCCCAGAACCTAAAGTGCAATAAAAAAAATACATTTATATATATTTATATTTTTAATATTTATATAAATTTATATTTATAATATACAAACATATTTATTTTATAATATATAAATATAAATTTATATAAGTATTTTAAACATAAATATATATAAATATATGTTTATAAATATATATATATATATATATAAAGAATTTTCATTTTTGATACTAAGGAGATTCTTGGCAATTGTTTTGGTATTGTCATATTACACATCTTTGTCTCTAACCTAACTCTATTTTATTTTTATGCTTATACAGTATTCTGTTCTTTGCATATGTGGAAATCAATTTGCAACAAAAACCTCCCTTGAATAACTTCTTGCACTTAAAAGACCCATCTAATGTACAATTCAACTTTCTTTTCACCAAAGAGTCACTCTCAAATCTTTCAGATACTTTCCTCATTAGGGGTTGTTTTAAATGTTTTTTGCTAAGATTTAATTATTTAATTATTTATTTATTTATTTAATTTATTCCCTAGCTTTTCTTTCAAGCAAAAGCTAAAGAATTCAGGTCAGGAACCAGGAGCCTGTCATAACATAGTCATAACTTATAACTAAGTTTAACTCAACAAGGAAATGTTAGGTCTATGAAATTCTGGAGAGATCGTAGTTTACCCTTAACCATTTACATTAAAGACTTTTAGTTTGTTTTCTTTGTTTTTCTTTTTTACTTAACTCATATGACAAGGTAATATGTTTTTTTAGGTATATTTTTCCTGATGATATGACATCATCCTTTTTGAATTTAATTAATTTTTAAATATTAAATCTTGGCTGGGCATGATGGCTTATGCCTATAATCCCAACACTTTGGGAGGCCAAGGCAGGTGGACCACTTGACCCCAGGAAATCAAGACCAGCCTGGGCAACACGGTGAAATCCTGTCTCTACAAGAAATATAAAATATCACTGGACATGGTGGTGTGCACCTGAATTTCCAGCTACTGAGGAGACTGAGATGGGAGGATAGATTGAGTCCTGGATGTTGAGGCAGAAGTGACTCATGACCACACCACTAAACTTCAGCTTGGAAAGAGAACAAGAGACCCTGATCAAAACAGAATATTGAAACTTTAAATATAAATAATTTAAAACAACATGAAAAGCAATATACATTAATTCATTGCTACTATGATTTATCAATGTAATGAATCAGGCAAAATATGCCTGATAAAATGCTGGAAAAGACACAGAAACATTGACTAATATTTGAGTTATTGCTTGCTTTCTTCTTTCTATATTTCATATTATTTTACCCATTCTCAAATGTTGGAAGAATTCAAAGAATCTCTGGGAGTCTCCTATAAATGAATTGCAATGCAAGCCCTTGGGATTTTGGAGCAAACTCTGCCCCCCGCCCCATGAATATTCTCTTTTTGAGAAAAATCTCTTTGTCTGCTACCAGGCATTAGTAGAGATTGAACACTCCAGCATGGACCACTAGGCTACCATGAAACCTGAGCTGCCAATCATTAACTATTAGGTTAGTACAAAAGTAATTACGGTTTTGGTCAAAACCAACTTCATAGTTACTGTCTGACTCTTCAAGCCATAAAGCTGGTTATTCATAACAACAGTCCACCATCAAATGGCAGAGGTATGTACATAATCAGGCCAGAGCAAGCTCTGAAGGGCACAAGTAAGCCATATGAAGAAATGGTCCAAAGGCCTATGGTCCCCACTTCTGCTGTACTGCATTCTCACCCTCAGACAATACCTACAGATACAAGGGAAGTTCCTTGATCAGTTCACTGAGAAAAATAAGACTCAGACCTAGTTTACAGATGGTTCTGCATGATATGTGGGCACCTCTAAAAGGGTGATAGCTGCAACACTACAGCCCCTCTCTGGGACATCCCTAAGGGACAGTAGTGAAAAGAAATCCTTCCCGTAGGCCAAACATCAAGTAGTGCTCCTGAGAGCATCTTGCTTTAGTTGAGAAATTGACAGACACGCAATTTTATACCAATTCATAGGCTCTAGCCAATGATTTTGCTGGATAGTCAGGGACTTGGAAGGAATGTTATTGGAAAATTGGTCACAAAGAAATTTGGGGAAAACCTATATGAATAGATATTTCTGAGGGGGCAAAAGTCATGCAAATATGTATGTCTCGTGAAAGTTTACAATGGTGACCTCTGCAAAATAAGATTTTAATAATCAAGGATACAGGGTGGCCTGCTTTGTGAATACTAGTCTGCCTCTTCTTCCAGCTACCCTTGCCATATTGCCCAGTGGGCTCGTATAAAAAGTGGTGAGGGTGGCAGAGCTGGAGGTTATACATTGTCTCAGCAACACTGACTTCTACTCATGAAGGTCAACATGGCTACAGCCACTGTGAGGTGACCAGTGTGCCAGTGGAAAAGACCAAAACAGCCTGCAAAATGGCAACCTTCCCCAGGTTGATGACATTGGACCACTTTCATTATGGAAAAAAAAAAAACATATTTTTTTGTCTTTATTGGAATATATACTTGCTCTGAATATGGATGTACACAATGTTTCCATCAGAACTACTATCAATGGACTTAAAGAATGCCCTATTTATCACTATGTTATTCCATGTAGCATTGCTTCTCCTTAATGAACTCACTGAACAGCAAAAGAAGTAGGACAATGATCTCATGCTCATGAAATTAACTGTTCTTACCATGTGTTCTACCATCTTAAAAACAGCTTCTTTGATAGAATGGTGGAATAGCCTTTGAAGACTCAATTACAGTACCAGTGAGGTGGCAATATCTGATGGGCTGAGACAAAATTCTCCAGAAGGCTACATATGCTCTAAATCAGCATTTAATATATGATGCTTTATCTTGATATGCCCTAGATCAACATCCAATATATGGTGCTAGGATTCACAGGTCCAGGAATCAAGTGGTGGAAATGGGAGCAACACCATTTAGGGTTACCTCTAATCACTTAGTAGCAAAATTTGAGCTTTCTGTGTGAAGACCTTATGCCCTTCTTTCCTAAAGGTCTTAGTTCCAAAGGGAGAAATGCTTCCACCAGAAGACACAACGATGATTCCATTCAGTTGGAAGTCAAGACTGCTGCCCAGCCATTTGGGGCTCCTCATGCCTCTATGACGTGTGATTAAGGTCCATGAAGTTACAACCCAATTCAAGCAGGACTATTAATGTCTCAGATCCTTCAAGTATGAAACTGCAACCAGATAAAGTGCTTGCTGTAGGCAAAGGGAATACAAAATGGTCAGTGGAGAAAAGTAATAATAAACACCAGTTACAAACATATCTCCAGTTTCAGAAATGAAGCCTGTAATTACCATGATTGTTTTCTCCTAGTTTTGTTATGAATATATTTATGCATATATAAATATACACATACACACACAGAGATGTAAATATATATTATATATGTGTATGTGTATGTATATAATATCTTTGATTCCTTCCCTCTCTTATTAATTTATCATTTAGAGTAAGATGTATTAGCTATATATTATTGGTGTTTAAGTATTGTTAATTTTTACATCATAACATATAAGGTACAACATATCAAGAAGAAAAGAAAACATCATTCCAGGACTTTATCTCTTCTTCTTGAAAAGGAGTTAGCACATTTTCAGTTGTGCACAGGCCAGTTGTACATGTTAGTCAGAATTAAGATCTTGTTATTGTCATCATTTGGAGATTGAGTATGGCTTTATATTTCTACTAGTGACGTATGAGAGTGCTCATTCTTCCACATCCCCATCACCACTTGATATGGTTGGTGTTTTTAAGTTTTAGTCATTCTAATAGGTGTATGGTAGTATCAAATTGTGATTTTTATCTTACAATTTCCTAATAAGTAATAATATTAAATGTATTTTTATGTGCTTATCTGTCATTAATATGTCTTCTTTAGTGTGTTTCAAATCTTTTTAAAGTTTTTGTATTGATATTGTGCAATATTTGTACTTATTTATGAAGTACATGCAACATTTTGTTACATGGATAGAAAGGGTAATGATCAAGTTAGGGTATTTAGGACATCCATCACTTAGAGTATCTACCATTTCTGTATATTGGGAACATTTCAAGTCCTTGCTTCAAGTTATTTTGAAGTAGGCAATAAATTGTTGTTAACTATAGACACCCTACTCTGCTATCAACATCAGAAATGATTTATCCTAACTTCAAGTTTGTATCCATTAACCAATCTCTCTTCACTTCCCCTCATACCCCAACACATGCCCTTCCCATCCAAGGTATCTGTCATTCTACTCTCTGCCTTTATGAGATTAACGTTTATAGCTTTCATGTGTGAGTGAGAGCATGTATTATTTGTCTTTCTGTGCCTGACTTATTTTAATTAACATGGTGTTGTAGTTTGGCTATTTGTCCCTGCCCAAAACTCATGTCGAAGGTAATCCCCAACGTTGGAGTTACAGCCTGGTTGGAGGTGTTTGAATCATGGGGGTGGATCCCCAATGGCTTAGTATGTCTTTGTAACAGTGAGTTCCCATGAAATCTGGTCATTCAAAAGTGTGTGGCACTGCCTACTCCACTCCTCTAGTATTCTCCGGTTTTCATCATATGATGCATTTGCTCCCCCTTTGCCATCTTCCATAATGGGAAGCTTCCTGAGGCCTCCCCACAGTCAGAGGCTTCTATACTTCCTCTACAGCCTGTAGAACTGTGAACCAGTTAAACCTCTGAGGCATTTCTTTACAAAATTTTTAAATAAAATCTCCATACTGTTTTCCATAGTGGCTGTACTAATTACCATAACTATAAACAGTGTATAAGAGTTGCATTTTGTCCATATTCCTGCTAGCATGTATTATTTTTGTCTTTTTAATGATAGCCATTATACATAAAGTAAACTGATATCTCATTGTGGTTTTGATTTGCATTGTTCTAATGATTAATGATGGTGATAATATGCCATGGAGACGACATTTTGCAACTGTATCTGTTTGGAGATCTATGAACTTTCTGTATCTGAATGTCTTAATCTTTTGTAAGACATGGGAAGTTTTCAGCTATTATTTTATTTCATAGATTTTCTTTCCTTTTCACTTTCTCTTTACCTTCTGAGATATTAACACTTATAATATTTGGTCACATTATGGTGTTCTATGTGTCACATAGGCTTCATTTAGTCTACTTAATTATGTTTTTAATTATTTTTGTCTGAGTTATTTTAAAAGACCTATCTGCAAGTTCTAAAGTTTTGTATTCTGCTTGATATAGTCTATTGTTGAAGCTTTTGTTCAATTAATGTTTCAATTCTAGAATTTCTATTTTGTTCTTTTTTAGTGATAGCAATGTTTTTGATAAACTCCACATTCATATACTGATTTTTAAAATGTATTTCTGTTTTTTTTTTCCAAGTTCTCTTGTGTATCACATAACTTCTTTAACGTCATTATTTTGAATTACTTTTCCAGGATTTTAGAAATTTTCTGGTTTTTGCTTTATTTTGTTTTGACACAGAATCTTGCTCTATCACCCAGGCAGGAATGCATATAAATTTCTCTATTGGAATCTGTTACTGAAGAATTATTGTGCTCCATTAAAACCGTTCTATTGCCTTGCTCTATCATGTTTATTGTGTCCTTATCTCTTTATCTGTGCATCTGGCAAAAAAGTCACTTCTTACAATTTTTTTGAATTTGTTTTCACAGTGGAAGGTTTTTTCCTAAATATGTATTTATGCCATTGGTTGGGTAGGGCATTTTGGGTTTGATTCTGTGTGTGTGCAGTAGTGTAGACTCTGTATGATTTATTCAACTGTAAAAACTATCATAATGTTTGTGATTTCTTCAATGACCTCGGGTGTGGTTGTTAATGTAAGCTGCAGTATAGTTTTGCTGTGGATGGGAACATCAGGTGAACCAGTCCTCAGGCTTCAGTGGTGATAGCAGCAGGCCAATCATGCCCGTCCTTGGGCCTCAGGATGATATATGCTGGCTCCAGTGTTAGCTGGTCTAGGTAGATAAGGTCTTGGGCCTCCAGGCAGCTTCCTTGGGTGCCAACAGTGGCAGCAGTGTGCTAAGTTGGTAGGCAGCTGGCATTATGTTGACAATGGCAGTAGATGTGGTGGGACAATCATTTGGCTCATAGGTGGTTAATTCTGGTATTGGCAGGGGCTGTGATGGACAGGGTGGGCCAGTCTCCAGGCTCTGTGCATGTGTGGTGCCTGCTGTGATAGTAGCAGCCGTTTGGTGGAGGAGAAGTGCTCAGGTGTCAATTGAATGGGTCAGGGTAATCTCTGGTCCCCTGGACAGTTTGCTCAGGTGCAGGATGGGTGGAGCCAAGCCAGGAAGAACTTTCTTAGGCCGCCACATGTTTCATGTCAGTCAGTTCTGGCTATTGTATGCAAGAACAGGGTAATTCCTAGGCTCCAGCAGAACGTTTGACTGGGGTAAACAGTGTCTACAATGTGGTCCTGATGCTTGGAAAGGTGGAGTAGCTGCAATTGGTAGCAGCAGTAAACAGGTACTTCCAGGTGGTGGCTAGAAGAGGGTATCCCTGCTTCATGGCACTTTTAAATGCACAGAGGCCCTGCTACTTGCAGTGGTATCATTGCCAATAAATTGTACCATGGCCCTGGCAGTAGCAGTTAGCAGTAGCACTAAGTCGTGGGTAAGGAATGCCAATGGGGTCCAATGATGTAGAGATCCAGGGGCTGTTGAGCCCAAGGAAATGATGCAGTCTGAAGGGGTCTGTGACCCCATAATGGAACCTTTCTACAGCTTTTTAATACTGGGTATGTGTGAGACCCAATGTGAGGTCACTCTCTGGAGGAATGCAGTTGTGCAGTATCCAGAGAGCTCCTTATGTTAGTCTCAGGGCCCATGTACATTGAAGACCTCTTCAATGGATAAGATAGCAAAAGTCCATGGTCGAAATGTGGACTACTTGGGATTACTCACACATTCCCCACATTGTGAACCTTCTCCAGGCTCTCAGATGATCCTGGCCAAGGAGATGACCTTGCTTCCCTGTCATTCCTTGCCTTAGGGTTTCCTGTCATTTTTTTACTGAATTATAGATTTAGTTCTTAGGTGACCTATTCAAAATGTTTTTTCAAATGTTCTTTCCATTTCTTATGGTGTGTATGTGTTTTTTTTTTTTTCCCAATTTTCTTATTACTGAGTTTTGGTAGTTTTTTATATGTTCTAGATAAAAAAATCTTTGTCAAATATATGGATTGTAAATTTGTAATACAGTATCTAGTTTGTGTTTTCATTCTCTTATCAGAATCAATGGAATAGCCAAATTTTTTATTTTAATGAGGTTCAGTGTATCAATTTGTTCTTTTATAGACTGTACTTCTAGTGTTGTATCTAAGAAATATTTGTTTGCTCCAAGATGATAAAGGCTGTTTAGTTTCTAGAAATTGTAAAATTTTTATACAGTGTATTTAAAAATATATAAATATACATTATATATTTCATAGAGTGTATAAAAATAAATATATACATAAATTATAAATTTTTTATATACTATGAGGTATGGTTTAGAATTCCTTTTTTATTTTTCAAAATATATGTGGTTTTTTGCATATGTATATCCAGTTATTTCAGAAACATTTGTTAAAATTGTTATTCATACAACATGTATGTAGTTTGGCTTGACATTCAGTCACATTTATATATTTGATTATTTTTACATCATACTATGTTGTCTTGATTAGAGTAGGTTTATAATAAGTCTAAAAGTCAGAGACTACAAATAATTTTTTTCACATTTATTTTATGTATTCTAGTGTCTTTGAAAGGTCCTATGAATTCGTGAGTTAGTTTGCAACTTTGTGCAAAATAATAATGGAGTTTTGATTGGACTTGCCTTGATTCCACAGGAAAAAAAAATAGAGATAATTTAAATCTTAACATTATTGAGTCTTCCGACACTGAAGCACATAAAATTTTTCATGTTTTTAGGTCTCTCTTAAATTATCTGAAAAGTGTTTCAGAGTTTTCAATATAAAGATCTGTCACATGTTTTTTCAAATTTATCTCTACAGTGTTTATATTTCTTGATAATATTGTAAATGGTATTTTTTTATTTTAGTTTCTGATTTTTCATTGATAGTACATAGAAGTACAATTTTCAAAACAGTAATATAGCTTCCTACCAAGCTTGCCAAATTTACTTATGATTTTGTGTAACTTTTTATAGATCTTAGTGGATTTTCTACATAGTTGCCCATGTGGGCAACTATTATAAATAATACTAGTTTTACTCCTTTCCTTCCAGTTTTTGTGTGTTTTATTCCTTTATCCTTTTATTTTATTGAATAGACCCTCAAAACTATTGTTGAATAGGAGTGGCCAGAGCTGTCAACTTTGTATTTTTCCTGATTTTTGGGGGTAGTTTTGGTGTAGGAATTCAGAATTTCACAATTAACTATGATTTATTTAAGGACGATTAATTTCACCATTAAATACTGACTGTAGATGTCAATCTTACCAGGTTGAAGAAAAAATTATCCTGTATTTCTAATCTACTCAACAGTTTTTTTTAAAAATATGTTGGGTTTTTTGAAATGATGTTTCTGCATCTACTGAGATGTTCATATGCATCTTTTTTTTTATTCTGTCTAGTTCCACATGGGTTCTTTCTCCCTGCACTAAAGCCAAAAACTCTCTCAAGCAGTAAATTTGAGCAATGGTAAGGCTAACCTCTGTTGCTTTTTGTCTCTCAAAAGTCACTCTGCCTCAGTGCTTGATGTCTAGTGAATTGAGAACCATTGATTCCAATTTTATTTGCTTTGTTTTGTGGTTCTTTTATGTGGGAGGGTAAGTACAGATCATGTTACTCCACTTTGATTTTGTGCAGCAGTCCCAAGTTCATAGATATGATGAGATAATACTATAAGGTTACACTAAATCTGGCAGCACTAAGCTTAATATTCAGAAAGGATGAAATGTCTCCACAGAAGTAGCTTAAAATAATATAACTTAAAGTTTAAGACAATTTTCAAATTAAAAAACCAAACATACAATGCAGGAATTGCATTTTGTAAGTATGAAGACTTGGTCACTTCAGTTTGTTTTCTTTTTAAACGTGTTTGTTGCATGTTGATTTTTTTATCAAGCAGAGTCTGGAACACAGTGTAGTACACAAGGTCATTATTGAGAGTGCTCTTGGAATCACCACATGTATGTGGCTTAGAGTTAGAGGGTTTGGCATGGCAAGACTGAACAAAAATGAAAGGTTTGCTGCAAAGGAAGCCTCACTGTATCTTAGCCAACACTTCAGAGAGCTTGAGACTAAAGTAGTCCGTCATAGTTGTCCTGCTTTAGACTGAAATGGTGGAACAGCAGTGGAGGCAATTCGCAATTAGATGGTAGATTAAAACAAAAAGTCAGCAAATGGCCCTCCCAGCAATAGTGGCAAAGAATCCTTCCCTAAGGAGGGATTTAGTTTTGCATCTCTATGTTCTGTTAAAATAATATAAAGAAAAGAGGAATACATAAATGGCTGAAATGTATAGATCCCATATAACAGTAATTTTGGTACATATTCCAATATATTTGATAAGTAAGATAAACTCAAGTATTTCCAAATAATTGATTTTTATCTGACTAAATGGAAAGCTACAGAAAACCAAAGAGGATAACAATAATCTCTTTAATAGGAAAAATGTTATTTATAGTCAGTTACTTTTTGAAATACTAAAGAAAACAACTCATAACTTTATGTACCCTTTTAGAAAGCAGACCTTGACATACTGTTAAAAAATTGTTATGTGGTTATGGTTGTATTCTTCTAACTCATACCACCAAATAGAGTGCTTCCAAGGACCTTTGGAATTGCACTCTTAAATGTACTTGGCTATTGATTAGTCAACCAAGACCCTTATTGAAAACAAGTCATATTTAGATTGATTATATTCACTAGTGACCTTCAGAAATAAAAAATAAAATGTTTCAGAAATTCTAAAGCATACCCATTCTTTAATACACCACATAATCCAGCACTTTATTTGGCAATAACTGCCTTATATATCCATGTCAGTGTATCTGCAGTCAGTCATGAAGTGATATTCAGCAAATCCCTGGAATGTGAAAAATTGACACAATTCAGTGATATAAATGACAATCCTTTCAGTGTTCACTATGCAGTTTAGTGCTCAACAGAGGAGACAACAGCTTTAAGTGCCAAGGAATGAACAACATTGAACTATTTATACAGGGTTTTCTGCAGGTATTTTTTTTTCTATTTTATGAAATGAAATACTTTTTAATTATTTAGATTGTAAAATATTATTGTATTTAATTTCCTGATACATTATTGTCAAAACTAAATGACATAAGTATTTATTGACATATTCAACACTGTGTGTTTTTCCTAAAACTTAAGATTTTACTTTTAAAATCCTGTTGTTTGCTTAAATATGTAAATCTTTCCATATGATTCTTTAGTTATCAAAATATTTTTTAATAAGTGAATATGCTTTTACATACATTTAAAAAACGATTAATTTCTGTGGATAAAAGCTTCAGCCTTTACACTTTGACCAATTCCCAAGATTGTTAACTACATAAATTTTATTGTTGGGAGCAAAAGTATAGTTTACACTTGAGCAACTTGGAATTGAACTATGCAGGTCCACTTATATGCAGATTTTCTTCAATAAACATATTGAAAATTTTTTGTAGATGTGTATCAATTTAGAAAATTCACAGATGAACCATATAGCTTAGAAATAGCAAAAAGAAGTTTAGGTATGTCTTAAATGCATAAAATATATGTAGATAATGGTCTTTTGTCATTTATATAATAATATATAAATATAAACCTATTATAAAAAGTTAAAATGTATCAAAACATATGCACTTAAATATTTTCAGAACTCACATGGTGCCATTTGCAGTACAAACAAATGTAAACAAGCACAGAAATGTAGGGTTAAATAATAGCTGCATAAGATTAACTGTAGTTCATACTATATTACTACAAAAATTTTGTGGCCACCTTCTGTTCCTATTGTGGTGAGTTCAAGTGGTTTGAGTATCCACTTAAAACACTGTGTGGCACTAATCATCTTCTCATGAGCAGTTCATTTGTCAAGAAAATTACATATTGCAGTACAAAGTGATAGCTCTTTTTTTTCTTAACATATCTTTAATTGTGTTTACAGTGATATTATAAACCATGAATAACACCATGGCATCTATATGAAGTGGCACTAGTGATATTGGAAGTGTTCCCAAGAAGCAGAGAAAAGTCATTACATTAAAAGAGACAGTTGAATTGCTTGACATGTGCAATAGGTTAAGCTCTGCAATTGTTGTTACTTATCATTTCAAGATAAAGTAATTTAGCGTGAGGGCCACTGTAAATAAATAAAAACAATGTGTGAAGCCCTTTCTACAGCTATACCAGCAGATGCAAAAACCTTACACCTTTTGTGAAATAGCTTTCAGTATACTATTGAAAATATATATTTTATTTGAGTGGAGGATTTTTACAAGTAATACATACCTATGAACTCTAAAATAATTTGAGTAAAAGTGAAATAATTACATGACAACTTAAAGCAAAAGGAAGGTGAAGGATCTGAAACTGGTGAATTTAATGCCAGCCAAGGATGGTTTGATAATTTTAGAAAGAGATTTGGCTTAAGAAAATGTCACAATATCAAGAGAAACAACTTCTTCTGATGAAAAGGCAGCAGACAAGTTCCCAGACATATTATGTAAATCATTGAGGAGAAAGGATATTTGCCTGAATAGGTTTTTATTGAAAATAAAAGTGTCCTATTTTTGAAGAAAAATGTAATAATGGAAATTTATTAGTAAGAATGAAAAATGAGCATCAGGATCTAAGACAGGACTGGATAGGTTAACTCTACAGTTGTGGTTCAGTAAATGTCGGGGACTGGATCCAGGACCTCAGCATATACCAAAATTCATGCATACTCAAGTCCCACTGTTGGCCCTGTGATACTTGGATATAGGAAAAATCAATCCTCTATATATGCATATTTTGCATCTCACAAATACTATATTTTCAATATTTTAGTTGAAAAATAAATCTGCGTATAAGTGGACCTATGTAGCTCACTTCAAATTTATGTTGTTCAAGAGTCAACTGTAGTATTTTGTGACAATTCACTCAGATTTATAACTAGGATTTCCCTTGTTTATACTGAGCCCCAAACCCTAAAGGGAAAAGATAAACCCCAACTGCCTGGACAATCAAAACCATTTTTCTGGATTGATTCCATGGGTACTCTGTCCTTGAAGTCAGGAAGTATCTCATAAAGAATTCAGAGGAAGTGTCTTTTAATGTTCTTTTGATACTGGATAATGCCTCTAGCCACCCAGAGCCCCTTGAGTTCAACAATGAAGTCACCAAAGTGGTCTTCTTGCTTCCAAACACAACCTCTAATTCAGCATCTAGATTGGAGGGTCATAAGGAAGTTTAAGATTCGTTATACATGGTACTTTATGGAAAGGATTGTCACTTCCGTGGAAGAGAACCTGCCATAGAGATCATCAAAGTCTAGAAGGATTACATCTTTGAAGATGTCACTATTCTTATAGAGAAAGCCATGAAAGCCATCAAGTCTGAAACAATTTATTTCTGCTGGAGAAACTGTATTCAGATTCTGAGGATTATTCACAGGATTTATGACAGAGCCAGTGAAAGCAATCATAAAAATACTGTGGATATGGTAAAAATAAAAAAGAGGGTGAGAAATGAAGAGTTTTAGATATGGATATTGAGGAAATTGAAGAGTGTATAAATACCACACCAGAGGAATTAATAGGAGATGATTTGATGATGGTATGAATGCTACTAAGTGCTAGATGATAAGGAAGAAGACTCAAAAGAAGCAGTGTGAAAAACAAGGTATCATAAGATAATCCGGCAGAACAATTTCAGTTATTCAAGACTGCTTTTGACTTCTTTAGTGACATGGACCTCTCTATGATATGGGCACTGAAACTAAAGCAAACAATGGAAGGAGGATTGGTACCTTGCAGAAACATTTTTAGAGAAATAAAAAAGCAAAAATGTCAAACAGAAATTGTGATGCATTTATGCAAAGTTACACCAAGTGTGTCTGCCTCTCAAAACTCCCTTTACACTTCCTCCGCCTCTTCCATATTTGCCAACCCTGAGACAGCAAGAACAACCTTTCATCTTCCTCATCTTCCTCCTCCTCGTCAGCCTGTTCAATGTGAAGACCATGCAGTTCCACTTAATGAATAGTAAACACATTTTCTTCCCGAGATTTTTCTAATAACGTTTTCTTTTCCCTAGCTTACTTGATTGTAAGAACACGGCATATAATGCATATAACATTAAGAATGTGTTAATCAACAGTATATATAATGGATATGGCTTCCAGTTAATAGTTGGCTATTAGTAGTTGAGTTTGGGGGAGTAAAATGTTACATGAGAATTTTTGAATGGGCAAGGAGTCAGTGCCTCTAATCATTATATTGCTTAAATGTCAACTATATTTTATCTGTAAATCGTGAGTCACAGTTCTCTTCTTTAATATCAAAATGGATAGAAAATTACTAATGTATTTTGCTTTTTTAAATAATTTTTTTGAAGAAATTAACCAATGTCAAATAGAAAGTATGCAGTAAAAGCTTGTCTAAAATTAGACTTACTAAATTGTTAATATTTTGCCACATTCTTTTATTCTCTCATTACATATACCTCTGTTTTAAACATGCATGCTTGTGCACATATACATACATAGTACTTTTTACTATTTGAGAATAAGCTATAGACATTATTTCAAATTCAATTATATCTACGTTTAACTCTTAAGAACCAGTGTTCTCTTCTCCATAAAATAAAAATATTATTATATTTAAGAAATATAATATTGATACAATAAATAATATGTAATAAATGTATTTCATTTTACAATATCCCAACTGTTTCATTAATGTCTCCCTAGGCATTCTCCCATACCTATCCAATCAAGCACAGCTCACTGCATGTAATTTTAATGTCTCCTTAACATCTAGTAACCTTTGTTTTCTCCTATGATGGCTTAAATAGTGGCCCAAAAAAGATATATTCATGCTCAAGAACATGTGAATGAGACCTTACTTTTTAAAAAAAGAATAAATGTATCTTTTCAGATGTAATTAAGTTGAGGATTTTGAGATAAAGTCATCCTGAATGATCTGTCTGGGTTTTAAATCTAATGACAAATGTCCATGTAAGCGACAGGAGAGAAGACATATAGAGGGAAAGGCCGAGTGGAGACAGAGGCCAAGACAGGGGGACGCAGCCACAAGCAAAGGAACACATGGCACCAACAGAATGTAGAGGAGGCAGGAAAGAATTCTCCTATAGGGCGTACAAGGGGAGCATTGATCTGATGACACCTTGATTTTGGAATTCGTCTCTCCAAAACTATGAAATAATAAATTATTTCTTTTAATCCACTAAATGTGTGATGATTTGATAGGGCAGTCCTAGTGAACTAATATACACTCCAACCTTCTGTGTTTTTGAATATTTCAAAACATTGCCTTTTTTCACTCAAACCCACACCAGTTGTCTAACAGAATATGTCAAATCTAAATTCATTTTGTTTTTTCCCCATAATTATATATAATTATTGTTATTTTCTCATGTCTGAGATGAGGTTTTCTTGGTAAGAATATTGCATAGGTTGTGCTATGTGTTATTACACCATAATCACAGAAATGTAATGTAATCTTATTATACTATTTTTGTGCTAAGTTTTTAAAATACACTTTTATTTTAGAAAACAGTCCTCAACTAATGGTTTGATTTATGATTTTCCAACTTGATAATGAGTTTTTCTGGAAGTAATATTTGTGATAAGTCCTGAAGCATTTGTGATTTAGATTTATAGAAAGTTGAAAAGAATACAGAGAGTTATTCTAAAACTTACAATTTGATCGTACCAATGTTAACGTCTTATGCACTTGTAGAATATTTATCGAAAGTATACATTAGTATTAGTACAATGCTATTAAGTAAATTACTAATTTATTTGGATTTTACCAGTATTCTCATTAAGACCATTTTCCTCTACACAAAGATCCAATTCAAGATGCAATGTTGCATTTTGCCATTATGTCTTTTTTGCCTGCTCCTGTCTATGACAGTTTTATACCTTTTCTTATTTTTCATGACCTTGACACTTTTGAAGGACTATGATCAGGTATTCTTCTAGAAAGCCATTCAGGTTGTGTTTGTTTGATATTTTCTCATTATCACACTGAGTTTATCGATTTTTGGAAAGAATACCATAAAGGTGAAGGATATGTGACAGATACTATCATGGCTTATTACTGGTGATATTAATCTTCATTGTTTGGTTAAGGTGGTATCTGCCAGTTGTCTACACTTTAAAGTTACCATTTTTCTTACTCCATATTCTATTATTTGAGAGAGTCACTAAGTTCAATCCAGTCTTAAGGGGAGGGGAATTAAGTTCCACCTCCTAACAAAGGAGTCCTCTCTTTCTCTCTCTCTCTCTCTCTCTCTCTCTCTCTCTCTCTCTCTCTCTCTCTCTCTCCACACACACACACACACACACACACACACACACACACACACACACACACAATAATGTAGAAGTCTTTTGTAAGAATGAATTATTCTTTTTTCCTCACTTTTCACTATTTTATCTCAATCACTTATTTTTGTCAATAGGATATGTGGATACTGACTTATTTTAATACTTAGATTATAATTATTACTGCTATTATTTTGTTTTTATGATTTCATTACTCAGATTATTCTAGCTTTAATTATTATAAACTCTTTCAGGTTGCTTCCTGTGTCTCTTTGCCATTGCCTTCTTCTTTAGTTTTTGAACATCTCCTTAGTTTCTGGTGCTGTAAGATACTCCAGGCTAATCTAGTATTTTCTCTGCCTAAATTCTAGGATCAGCTACTTCTCTAAGGAATACTATTTTGTTTTATTAAGAAATGTACTGGCCGGGCGCGGTGGCTCA
>PVKP010035098.1:0-23615 GCA_004027715.1 Plecturocebus donacophilus | reverse complement strand
CTCTTTTGGAGGGTTGCTCCCCTACTTTTGCCCAGGCCCTGGGGCAGTTTTGATGGTTCTGAGGTTTGTGAGGAAGGTGGAAACCCAGTGCTGAAACTGGATCCTAACCAGACCATCTGTGAAAGTTTCTCCCAGGAGGTTGGCACAGAATGGGAAGGTGCCAGATGACCTCAGGGAAGCGGGTTTCTCAAGGTGCAGGCAGAGCCAGGGAGGAGACTGCATGGTGCCCTGCTGTTCCTGGCCAGCCTTATTTCCTGCTCACCAGCCCCTTCCTCCTTTCCTGCCATTCTGTGCTTCTCTGCATTCTCCTTTAGGAGCAAGGTGAGCTGCTCCTTTGCAGACTAACAAATACTTCATACTATGCAGGTCAGCTTTGTTGTCCCTTCTTGTAGGCAGGACCCTTGACCTCTCCCTTGTGTGATAACGGTACTGTCTCCCAGGGTTATGCTGAAGACTGCTGGAGAAAATGTACACACAGTGCTAGCATTCCTGTATGTGCTCCATGTGGGCGCTGTTCTCTGAGGCGGGGTTCCAGGAAGCTCATAGTCCTGGCATTCATTGTAGAATGAAGGAATACAAATGCCTCTGCCAAACACGTTGGATAAAAACAGAAGTGCTCATTAATGTATTTGAATGGAGTAGATTGAAAGTACGGAAAATCCATGTACAAATTGTTCATTGGTCTATCTGAAGGGTGATAAATATACTGGGAGAGAGAGAATTTGTATATTAGCAGCTTTGTTGAGCTGAGTTTTGTTTTGCTATAGTCCAAAGGTGTTTCTGCTTAGACATGTATGTAAGGTTGTTTCTTTCCCTAGTAACTGGATTCTAGCGAGCATAGCATGTATTAGTTTCTTCTGAACTGATGGTTGCTCCCAGAGATATGTTGGTATTCCCTGTGTGTTACCATGTGTTTTTTTTCTATTCTTTTTGTACTACTTTTGTTAAAGAAATAAGAAAAAGAGTAATTTTTTCACAGTTTCTATTGTCGATATTTCAAGAATTGTGATATTCTATTCTTGGAGCTTTTCATATGGTTCCTTGTCTATATTGTTACAGATAAGTGGGCATTTTCAATATGTTGAGGAATTTAACAAAAAATAAAAAATAAAAAGCAAAGAAAATACTGCTCATATCAATCCTCCCTGAAATCAGTAGAAGTGAAAACTATGAAATACTTGAGACATAATCTTAGTCTAGTAACTGATGGTTTTAGTTCTGTGTTTTCAACTAAACCAATAAAACACTGGTGCTTATTCTAGGATAAGGAAATGTCCATTTTTTTTTTTCTAGATAATGTAAGTTGGTTGCATTTTTCAAAAAATTAGCTACCCAGGGATATGAAATGAAAAATAAAAGATCTTTCACGAAAATGTTTCCTAGTATTAAAATTGAAATGCAAGCAAGTTGGTTTAAAACAGATAATTAGGTATTCTTGAAGGATGTGGTGCAAGAAACCCATTTGTTGTGATGTAATGCAACATTTAAATAATCTTTTGCACTGTCCTAGGCTCTTGTTTGCAAAAAGGGTTTTTATCATGTGTTTCCTTCTTTAGCTCATCCCTTATGCCAGCTGGTAAAGAATATATTTCATGTACAGTGTGCTTCTCCATTGGGATTTGTGAGAGGCAGGCAAAGGACTGCTACCTGTACCTCTTCTCTGAGAGGTGGGTCAGTGGACTTCACCTGTCCTCCTGCTCTGTTGGTGGGCATGGCAGAGCCCAAGAGAAGTCATCTCAGTGACAGCCAGCCTGCCTGCCTTTCCTTCTTATCAGGAAAGCTAGTGTGTGGGGAAAATTGAACAGTTTCTGTTATTATGATAATCCACATAAGCAGAATCACAAAATTCCCAGATGACAATTCAAACAGTTACTATTAAAAATAAAAAGTTGTATTTGGCATCCTTTAAGCCACACTAATGTCAGAGTTTCTTATAGTTTATGAGGTTTTAATGGACACATATTACTGTTAATGTAGGTGGAAAAGAGTATGTGGGTTGAGAGCAGGGAACGAGCTAACAGGGTTTAAGCACTCTTTTAGGAGCAACTGCGCTTTCTGTGTTTCTTTTTCAATTGTGTTCTATCGAATTTGTTTGCAGTTCAGAGACCAGGACTGTTCTTTGTTTATGATAATAGTACATTTCATATGTTTCCCTTTTTGTTTTTTGAAATGAAGTCTTACTTTTGTTGCCCAGGATGGAGTACAATGGCACCATCTCGGCTCACTGCAACCTCCACCTCCTGGGTTCAAGCCATTCTCTTGCCTTAGCCTCCGGAGTAGCTGGGATTACAGGCATGTGCCACCACGACTGACTAATTTTGTATTTTTAGTAGAGCCAGAGTTTCTCCATGTTGGTCAGGCTGGTCTTGAACTGCTGATGTCAGGTGATCTGCCTGCCTCAGCCTCCCAAAGTGCTGGGATTACAGGCATGAGCCGCTGCACCTGGCCCGTATTTTCGCATTTTCATAAAGCATTGTCTAAGACTGTAACAGAAGAGTACATCATTTCCTGACTACTTGTAATACTGTTATGATATGCCACATGCTTTGTAAGGTCAGTGCTTATAATGAGGGGTACAGAGGTATTGGACCAATTTATAAATGCCTTTTGGCATTAAAAAATTAGCATTGTTTGTATTTATTATTATATCTGCTATGGTTTGAGTATTTGTGTCCTTCCAGAATTAGTGTTGAAACTTAAACTCCAATATATTAGTATTAAGAAGTGAGGCCTATAGGAAATTATTAGGCACTGAGGGCTCCACCCTCATGAATGGGATTAGTGTCCTACCAAACGGGCTTGAGGAAGCAAATTTGTCTTCTCCATTCCTTCCATCTCTTCTGCCATTTGAGGATACAGAAACAAGGCACCATCTTTGAAGCAGAGAATGGGCCCTCACCAGATGCCAGATCTGCTGACACCTTGGTCTTGCCCTCGGCAGCCTCTAAAACTGTGAACAATAAATTTCTGTTGTTGGTAAATTATCTGTAATTTGCATTGTTAAAGCTGCCCAAATGTACTAAGACAGAGTCTCTTTGATTTTGCTATCTGTCTTTCTCTGTTTTAATAATTAAATGTTGAACTTATAAAAAGGGGCACAATTTGAAATTCTGGATTTAACTTTACTGAAATTAACATGCCAAAAAGTTCTAGAACAGTAGAATTTTCTATGAGGTGCTTTTTTAATTTGGAAAAATTTAAAATTTTCTTTACTCTTTCAAAGGTAGTTTATTAATTTGCTAGAATGCAGCTTACCCTATATTGTCTTATTGGTAAAAATATGCAAGAAGCACATTATCTCTTTCTACTGTTTAGGCTTTACAAAACAGGTGTTCATATATCTACCTAAGATGGTTTGTTTCAGGGGCTTCAGATTTCCTGTGAGGAGTTTAGGGGGTTGCATGACAAAGCATTAGATAATGAAAGAAAATGACCTTCCTCTGAAACAATCATTTTTACTGTATTGTCTTCTCACTACTACTATGATGAGCACTTGGAGATGCCTGCCACTTTGAGGTTGGGGGTTACATTCCATTTTAATTCAAAAGAGAGAAAATGATTGTTACTGTCTAGTCACTAAGAAGTCATTACCCTAATTGCATTTGACATATATTATGCTATTCCACTGGTAAAATTTGATTATTTTTAACCCTTAAGAGACAGAACAAAAATATGGAAAATAATCCACTTGACTGTCTCAAGAATAAACTATTTGCTTTTGTTTTTCTTTCCTTGAATGGTACAGCAATTTGTGAATATTCCTTTGACCTTACTGTAGCCTTAGTCTTGGTGGCTATGCCCTGCATCCAAGGTATAGCCTTTGCAGAACAAGGAAAGGACTAGTTAGTTTTACATTTCCAGCTTCCTTTGGAAGCTGCCTGTTAATAGTGCTGTTATCAGATTGCAGTTTGCCATCACGGAAGGACCTATGCTGGGAGTGTGAGAAGCTCACAAAGACCCGTTTTCAGCACTTAAATTTAGGACAGGCTGGGCTTTTATCACTGACAGATGCTGTAAAATAGTACAAGGTAATCAGATTTACAGGATGGGGAGAATTTAATTCCAACATGGCCTAAATCTGAACAGCTTTTGAGAGACCTGATATTTGACCTGGTGAAGATTGGATGGTGATTTGGAAGTACATATTTGGAAGGAGAAAGTCAGCAGCCTGAGTAAAGATGAGGGCTAGATGTGGTTAGGTGTATTTGACAGTCACTTCTGCGTGGTTTGAGGTGTAGTGTGTTTAGAAGAGTGAATGGAGCTGGGCCATGAAGTATCTTGAAGGTTTTACAGAGGCATCTTGTAACTTTAAATATTATCCATATGCCGGTGACTAATGACTACTAAAATTTCTATCTTTAGCCTGGACTTTTTCTTGGAACCTACAAACTCCTGCCATGAAATCAAGGCTGATTATTTGACATGTCCACTTGGATGTCTGATGGGCTACACAAGCGTTAACAAGCCCAGAAAGTGCCCTTGAAAGGCTTCTCCGCCTCATTTAGTGGCAACTCTGTTTTTCCAGTTGCTCAGGCCAAACACTCTGGGAATCATCATTGCTGACTCGATTTCTGTTTAATCACACACCCAATCACTTCAGTTCTGTTGACTCTAGAATCTCTGGGATGCCCACTTCTGACCATACTCATCACTGTTACTCTGGTCCAACTACTGTAAGTCATTGACCCGGTTATGCCAGTATGTTTCACAGTTCCATTGTTCCTCTCTATACTTTATTCAGCAGCCAGCATGACAGCTTTAAAACCATTAATCACATTGTATACTTCTCTGCTCAGAATCTCCCCTTCTTGGCTTCCCATCTCACTTCCATTAAAATTTCTTATGCTTACCATGGTGAGCAAATGCTATGTGATCACTGCCTGCCTCAACCCTTACCCCCATCTTTGACTTCCTCTCTTACCTCTGTGACCCTTGCCCACTCTGTACCAACACAGTAAGGCACATTAATGCCCTGGGTTCCCCAGGTTCCATGATCCTTTTCGCAGAACACCCCTCCCCTACTCTGCATGGCTTGGTCCCTCCCTTCTATGAAGTATTGCTCAAATGTCGTCTTCTCACTGATATAATTTATCAATTTTCATTGGAACTCTCTTCACAATCCCAAGCTCTGTGAAGGTAGGGAATTTTGTCTTATTCACACCTGTATCCCCCATTGCCTAGCACCATAACTTGTACATAGTACATGTTCAGTAAATATTTGCTTAATAAATGAATCTATGATGACAGAATGAAGGATACAGACTTTTAACATATGCAGTTTAGCCCAATCTTAGCTGCTGCTCTGTTTTTGTGTCTAATTCCCATCTTAATTTTTTTTTTATAGACATGTTATAACATTGAACATTTTTTTATTTTTATTTTTGGTTTTCTTTAAAGACATCCTGAATCAGAAACATTGAACATTTCTAATTTCTTTTACCTTTGCCCATATGCAGGACATGTGCACAATACTATCACAGTTATAGTCATAACAAAAGCCACCCTGTTACAAGATTTCCTATCACAGGTTTCTGATTACATTCATTACATTTTTTTCATTAAAAGAAGTAGAATTCCTGGAAATAGTCAACTAACATCTTCAACAATCTTCCAGGCTGGGCACTTTGGCTCACGCCTATAATCCCAGCACTTTAGGAGGCTGGGGTGGGAGGATCGCTTGAGTCCAGGAGTTTGAGATCAGTCTGGGCAACACAGGGAGACCACATGTCTATAAAAAATACAAAAATTAGCTGAATGTGTTGGCATGTGCCTGTAAGTCTCATCTACCTGGGAGGCTGAGGTGGAATAATTCCCTGAGCCCAGGTCATTGAGGTTGCAGTGAGCCATGATTGTACTACTGTACTTCAGCCCAAGTGGTGGAGCTAGACCGTCTCAAAGAAACAATCTTCCAACATATCCTGAAGCAGTTAACTGAAAAATGTCACTAAGTTTCTTTCACTTTTTCTAATAATTGGGCCGCAGCCAGAAATTCAGGATGAGATACTTGTCTCTCCCTCCCTGACTCAAGCCACTTAAACTGTGCATTAGCTACAGAAATGGATGCATATTAGATTTATTTCCAAAGTGATGTTTCTAAGTTAACTTAAAAGGCATAGGGTGATTTCTCAATAAATCCTCTCATTTTTTGTTTTGTCATGTGCTTTAGATTCTCCTCAGGTGTGAATTTTCTCTCCTCTAAATCTATCTTATGGGTATTTATTTGGTAAAGCGTGTTTGATTCTTTATGGGTTTGTAAAGCATTGTCCCCTCCCCCCTCCACCTGGGAACCAAGATTATGGTTACATGATAGCTCATTTGTTACATATTCAAAGCATTGGATTCAGATTTTTCTTAATCTTAAAAGAATTCTGCAAAAAATGTTGCTCTGTTGCTGCCTGTGACCCTCCTTTCTGACTACTGTGACTAACAGTTGCACGAGTATGGTTTATACTTGTGGTTTCTGTTTAAATGTTTTTTTCCTTTGAGATGCTGAAATCATTTATACTGATTTTTTTTTGGAGTGGTTATCTTATGATTACAGCTTGAATTTTAAGTTGAATATGAATGTACATTACTAGTGAATTGTATTCTTGGATTTATTTGAATGAGCGAATGACTGAATGATTACACTGACAGAATGAAGGATGCAAACTTTCACTTCCCCGCGAATTCCAAGAATTGTAGTCTTGAGTTTATTTTTTGAGAGGCCATGAAGAAGCAGAACATGGAATACTCATATATTATAGGAAAGTTCTTCAGAATCTTGTCGGGTTTGACATCTGAACTAATGGCTTGTAATTAATGACCAAAAAATAAGTCATTAATATAATTCCATCACATGGCTCTTTATCTTTTTTTATATGTATGTGTGTTGTCATTGTTTCTTTGATTGTTTCAAATGCTTCCTGTGTTAATGACTGCAGAATCCAGTCTTCTCTTTTTGGGGGCAGAAAACCAAGGGGGACAACTGTGTCTTCAGCACACTGGTTTTCATCTTTATCTATAAGAGAATAAAGCAGGAATCTGAGAAGAGACCGATGCTTGTGGCTGCTCCAGCCTTTCAGGTGGGGAATGGGATTCTTCTTTCCCTCTTCAGATATTTGGAGATTTCTTGGTAAGTTTTTTGAACATTTCTCAGCGTGTCTTCCTCAGGTGCCTGAGACAAGACAGCGTTTACTTCTTATAAAGCTCAAATATGGTAATCCAGAATCCTTTTTCTAATAGCTGCTGACTTTCTCTTTTTTTAAAAAAAAAAGTCAGTTATGGTTTTATATTTTAATACAGAATAAGAACATACTGAAGAGAAAAGGTGGTTACTGGTTGTATGTGCTTTTTTTGTTTGTTTAATCCATCATGGCAGACGATATGGACTAGTTTAAATAGTGTTTGTGCTTGTTAGTTGCACTTTGTGCCTCCAAGTCCACCCTGCCCTGGTCTCCACCTGTCTGCCCAGGGTTGCAGATCTGTATGGGCCACCACCACAGGCCTCCTTTCTTTCTGGCTTCTGGTAGAGCCCACGCAGGAAATTGCAAAGGGAGGAGACTCAGGGCCCAGGGCTGCAGGATTCTCTTGGGGTTGCCTGACACCATCTTGTTGCTCTGTCCCGCTGTTTGAGGAATTATTCTCTTCTCTAGTCCTTTTAGAACTAAACTGTTGACAACTCAGCTGTTAGCTGGCCTGGTGCACCACTCTGTCTCTCCTTAGGTTTTTCTGTACCCTGCCTACATCTATTCAGTCCCTTACTTAAATCTTCTCTGATTATTCCAACGTCGAATGTTGCACTTATTTTCTGCTGGGGTACCATATAGTGCCATCCTGGGAAACTTGTGGATTTTGTCTGAGGAGTTTTTATTAAACACAAAAACTTAAAAGTGTTTAAAGTTATTTTCCCTATATAACTATTCTTTTTTTTTTTTGGTTTCTGCATTTGTCTTTGCTATTAACATGAAAATAAGATAGGCTGTCCACTATATATTTTTTTCAGTGCATATTTGGGGATGGTAGAGCATTTTGTTGGTAAGAGTACAGCCTTTAGTTCTAATTAATACTAATGTGTTCTGACAGTGGTTGTTTTAAAGCATATTTTCATAGCAGTGTTGATGTTTTGTGTTAGTGAGTCTCATTTAGGCGTCCTACTTCTGAAGTTCTGAAATGAACCAGATATTATGAGAATGAACATTCAAAGAAACGTGCATTCTTTTTAAAAATTAACTTTCAGGTACAGACTATGCAGTTTTCCTCCTTGAATTCTTTCATGGATGCCAAGTAGTGCCTCACTGGAAGTCCTTATCATCATATGTAAACATACGTGGCTGTCACTGTTGGAGATACAGCTCATGTGAGACCTGTGGCAAAGCTTCAGATGGAATAATTATGAACAGCATCGTAGGAGGTAGTTACTATAGGAAAATACAATAATGGGTCAAATAAAGTAGACACAAACTTTCATTAGTTGGGTGTGTTAATTTCCTTTTGGCAAAAGCTCAGTTCTTTTATAAATTAAAAACTCCCTCCCCTCCCCTCCCCTCCCTTCCTCCCTTCCCCCCTTCCCCTTCCCTTCTTCCTCCCTCCCTTCCTTCCCAGCTTCCTTCCCTCCCTCCCTCCCTTCCTTCCTTCCTTCCCCACTTCCCCCTTTTCCCCCTTTCCCCTTCCCCCCTTCACGTTCTCTTCTCTTTTCTTTTCTCAAATAAAAGACAGGTTCTCGGCCAGGCACGGTGGCTCACGCTTGTAATCCCAGCACTTTGGGAGGCTGAGGCGGGCAGATCACGAGGTCAGGAGTTTGAGACCAGCCTGGCCAACATAGTGAAACCTGGTCTCTACTAAAAATACAAAAATTAGCTGGGCATGGTGGTGCATGCCTGTAGTCCCAGCTACTCGGGAGGCTGAGGCAGGAGAATCGCTTGAACCCAGGAGGCGGAGGTTGTAGTGAGCCGAGATTGCGCCACTGCATTCCAGCATGGGTGACAGAGTGAGACTTTGTCTCAAAATAAATAAATAAATAAGAAATAAAAGATAGGTCCTCACCATCTTGCTCATGCTGGTTTCAGTCTCCTGGCATCAAGCAAATCTCCCATCTTGGCCTCCCAACGTTCTGGTGCAAGTGAGAGCCATCACGCCTGGGCAGAAGCTCAGTTCTAAAACCCTCTTGGCCTGCTACCGTAGGATAGTTCATTATCAGCCCCTCCACAGTTTCAGAAAGATGCTGTTATAAGAATTTCTGTAGTTTTGTTAAGGGAATTTTTCCATTAGTTCTATTTTTTTTCTATTTTTCTTTCTTAGCTGACATGTGAGTTACATAATCTTTTTTTTGTTTGTTTTTTTGAGACAGAGTCTCGATCTGTTGCCAGGCGCCAGGCTGGAGTCCAGTGGCGCGATCTCAGCTCACTACAACCTCCGCCTCTGGGGTTCAAGCAATGCTCCTGCCTCAGCCTCCCAAGTAGCTGGGACTACAGGTGCATGCCACCACACCCAGCTAATTTTTTGTATTTTTTAGTAGAGACGAGGTTTCACCATGTTGGCCAGGATGGTCTCGATCTCTTGACCTCGTGATCCGCCTGCCTCGGCCTTCCAAAGTGCTGGGTGCTGGGATTACAGGTGTGAGCCGCCACGCCCGGCCACATAAGCTTTTTAATTGAGATTCATGTGTTCAAAATCATGTTTTAATTTTGTTTTTGGTTTTATGGTAGCTTGATATGATGTGATACTCCTTCTTGTGAAGTTGAAAGTTTATATTTTATAAAAGGGCACTGGGACGTGAAAAAATTCTGTTTTTTATCTTGAGCTGCAGCTTAGTCTAGGATATTGGGATTAGCAATCACTGGAGTGGAATGTTGTCAATGGCTTCCTTAAAGTACCCTGGATTCCTCTTCTCTGGATTACTAGAGAGCAGCTTCTGAGCAAAGCTGCTGCAAACTGCAAAAGCTTGTGCTCAGTGAACTCAGTTAAGAAAGTGCTGGAGATGGTGAAAGTCAAGCCCCTTTAGATGGTGGTTCTTTCATGGACCAGGTGTCTTCTCTTTGTGAGCAGATTACCCAGTGTGGCAGCACGGGTGTGTTAGGCATTCCTTTTTCCAAGAAAATATTTCCTGAGGCTGTAGGATTCAACTATGAGAGGCAGTTGTGGTGGTGGGAAAATGATATGAGAATTAACTGAGCTAATATAAGGGATTTGTGAAGAGAAACAAGTAGAGAAGTAGTTGTAGAGAGATAATTAGTGAAAAAAGGATCAAAATAAAAGTGAATTGAAAGAGACACCTGAGGCGAAAGGTGGAATTCTTGTTCTATGAGAGCTTGTTTTCATTTTTTGCTCTGAAAAGATTTTGTGGCCATATTCAGGGTTTTTTTTTTGCATAATTAAAATTATAGGAGTGGCTTATAGCAGTAGTTACAGAATAAAAACGATTATTTCCTTCTCAGTGAGAGTCATCACCTCTTTCTGATCTTAACCTCAGACTCTCATTTCTATCTCATTCTTCACTCTAGCATGAATAAGGAGGGCCTTGGTGCTAAGAACATATGGTGGGAAAAACAAATCAAATACCTCCAGGCATTGTTTATGGTCTAGAGAAATGGACATTCAGAACTCCAGCAACTTCGGGGTATGTTGAGTAGTTTACAGATTATTAAAAGAAACTCTTGATGTTTTGATTGATCTGTGAGACTCCATATTGTAGGGACTTATGACTTGTAATTCAGCAGTGGAAAGCCTCTTCAGACAATCTGGCAATTCTTGATTGCATTGCTGTCCTTTAATTGTTGCCCATTTTCTTGTTCATGAACGTGTTAATGCTATTGGTAGATGGAATTAAATGTATACATGTTTATTTATCTTAATTATTATTTATTAGGTAGAGGGAAAATACATTGGGTGACTACAGCTTTTTGGAAAAGCCAGCACAGATTTGCATCATTGTTAATAGAAGATAATTAACTCCTTAGATTCTATCCTTTTAAAAAACTTATGTATGTATGTGTGTATATATTTATTGAGACAGAATCTTGCTTTGTTGCCCTGGCTGGAGTGCAGTGGTGTGGTCTTGGCTCACTGCAACCCCTGCTTCCCAGGCTCAAGTGATTCCTATACCTGATCCTCCTGAGTAGCTGGCATTATAGGCACATGTCACCATACCTGGCTAATTTTTGTCTTTTTGGTAGAGATGGGGTTTTGGTGTCTTGGCCAGGCTGGTCTTGAACTTCTGGCCTCAAGTAATCCACCTGCCTTGGCCTTCCAAAGTGCTGGGATTACAGGTGTGAGCCGCTGCACCTGGCCTCTTTTTTCTTTTAAAACATTTACTCCATATAGTAATCATAGCTTCTGTATTTTATAATGTTCCTGATCATGTTGACCTGTGGTGATAATGGAATTGATCATAAGTGATGTTAATTAGAATATGAGCTGTATAGGACTTGCTCTCGAAAACAAGACCCATTTCTTTGAGGAGATCATCCCTCATCTACGTAAGACTTCCAGAGACCATACAAAACTGCTGGTCTCAGTTCTGCTCTTGGGAGAAATCTCACTATGCCACTTCTTTTTTTTCATCTACATATCAACCCTCTACAGAGGTGAACATGTCTCTCAGTTCTCACCCTGTGAGTCTTGTAAGAAGATTAAATTCTTAAACTTTTAGCATTGTGTCTTATCATTTCCTTGCCCCTTTTCACTTCCCATTCTTCTCAAGGCATTCTAATACTATTTTGATCTTGCTATTCCACTGAAACTGTTCTAATCATTGACTTATACATTTCCCAGCCCAACCAGTCAGCCTTGTTCTCATTTCACTTGAACTTTTGGTATCATCCTACCGTTCTGTCCTTGGCTCCCACACCTTTACACTCTTGGGAGGATTTGCTGTACTCACCATCTTTATTTTCTCATCTCTTATTTTTTTAGCCCACTCCAATTGGGCTGTCAAATAGTTTTTATCGAGGTCATCTCTAGGCCAAAGCCAGGAGTCAGTTCTTTATCTTCATGTTACTCAACCCTTCATCCTCTCCATCCTTGCAACACATTCTTCCCATAACACTACACTCACCTTGTTTTCTTCTAGCTTTCTAGCCATTATTTCATAGCCTCCTTTACCAGGCCTTCCGGTGTTCGAGAGCCAAAGAGCTCTGTCTGGAGCTCACTTCTCTTTCTTTACCTTCTCTATGTGTTCGTTTGTTTTCCTTATACTAGAATGTAAGTCTCTTCCCTGCAGGCTTTAAGTCTGTCTTGTCTGTGCATGTATCTTTTGTCCAGAACAGAGCCGAGATACAGTAGGTGCTGCTTGCCTGGTTAAACCCTTCATCATTCTCCTTATTACTTGGATCTGTGGATCCTGCTTCCCCGTGGTTTCACAAAGATTGTAGAGGGTAGTTCTATTATCACTTCAAATGTTACATCGGTATCCTTGACTATAGTATATCACCTGTGTCCTCTTATTTTATAATAATGGCACCGCGTGTTTGTGGCAGAGAAAAGCTGTGGTCTTTTGCTTTGTTATTGTCATGCCTGTTATTTTTTTTTATCTCCTATGATTAGTCACTTTGCTTACTGCATTGTTACCTACTCATTTCTGTTCAAGCTTTCACTTTTTAACTGCCCTGGAGGTTGATGGCTACCCGTTGGCTCTGTGGTCCTCTTTAGTGTTTGATTATTCTGCTAATGCAGAACTCTGTGGTTTCCTTATGAAAGAAGCGTGAACAAGGGATCCCAGCTGCCAGCTGCATGTTTGGGGCCCTCTACAGCTTATCTATAGTCTGTTTTCCTGTCTACGGCCCCAGCACTATGCACACCCTTGTGCTTTAGTAAAACCAAGTTACCTTGCACCCTGTACCTGTGCTGCTTCACCTTCCTGCTTTCCTTGTGCTGTTGCTAGGAATATCTTCTTTATTTAAACGCTATACTTCCGAGCTATCCCAACTGCTTCCTCTTTTGTGAAGATTTATCTCCTCACTTTCAGCTAGAAGTAATTTCTCTCTACAGTAAAATTCCTAGTTATCTTTTCCTGAATTATAGGGCTGAGGCTTTTCTTTCTTGTGTTTGCTTATATCTAATATCTGTTATAGGTCATTGAAGACACATGTTTAGCCTTTTGTTCAATAAATCTTGAAGGAATGAAAGAGACTTGAAGTCATTTAAAGAAATGGAGTGCCCTTTTACTGTTTACTCAACTATCCTGTGTGTGACTTCTCTTTTAGTTGTGTTTATTCTTCCATTTCCAAGTTAATAACAGCTAAGATTTGAGAGTAATGCTTCACAAAGCAGTGTACAATTTATCCTGTTTGAATTTTTTTTTTCCCTTTTGGCAACAATTCAGTAAGGAAGGACAGTGTATGTAAATGATAAAATAAGGTGGAAATTGTGGTGCAGAGGCTAGATAAGTGCTGCTCCTTCCCAGTCACTGGTCCATCCTAACAGGTAGACTCTTCTTAGCAGCCCAGTTTTATTGAGGAGGTAACTGAAGCCCATGAATTGTCTACTTGAGGTCACGCTGCTGGAGACCTACTCAGGATTGCAGTCCAGGTGTATTTGACTCCAACCTCTTGGTATGTGCAAGCAGAAAGGATACTTTTGTGGGTGCCAAAATAGAATTTTAAAAAGTTCCTTGTTTTGAAAAAACTTTAGAGGCTTTCTTTTAAATGTTTTCTCTAGTTCTTGAGGATTAAAATAAACTTGATTTCTACAACCCTCTGCTACTTCTTTCTTTTATGGCTCATAAGTGTCTCATTACTAAAATGTCATTAATTTTATTGGTCCCTGAAGGATGTTACTCACTGTTGATGAGTCCTGAGGGTCTTTGGGGTATTAGTCTCGTTTTAACTCTTACTGGTATAATTGGATGAATGTGATGCATTTGATTTAATTGGTTTCAGTTTGGCAGAGGAGAAAGACATTCTCCTTGGTGCTATTCTAAGTGTCTCTGTCGCCTAAGAGTCCCTACAGAAGTTAAATTATTAGCAGTCAGCAATTCTCAAGATCACTAGAGGTCAGATTCAGCCACTGATGGAAACTACTTCAGGGTGCCTACAGGTAGGATTTTTGGAAATGTATGTTGAGTTTTGGCATTCTCAAAATAACTCTGCCTCATCTCACATTATTTCACTGACTCGTCAACATGATTTGTTCCTGTAAGTTTCTCTAGAATCTTTTGTAGAGCTCTACTTATTTTTTATTGAACACCTAATTCAGTGAATACGTGGAAAATAAAGCAGGGGTTGAATTTTGTGGTAGTTATTTTAAAATGTCTTTTGAAAAAATCTGCATGCCTTCTATATAACATATAAAATATATAATATATGTATTCATGTATATGAACATATATAAGATGAATATATATATTCATATGTATATAATAAAATTCATGTGTATATAAGAAAACATGTTATAATATATAACATATATAAATGTCATATATTATAATAAGTATATATAATATATTATTAACATGATTATTAAAATAATATAATCAGTATATAATATGTATTATCATATATATTATATTCATGTATCATTCTTTTAAATGAATGTTCTTTTGTTGTAAAAGAATAATATCCCCTAATCTATTAGTTCTTTTCAATTTAGTGTGCCTGAGAAATACCTAGAGAATTTGCAAAAATGCAGAGGCTGGGTCCCACTCCTCTACATCTACAGTTTGCAGTAAGCACCTTAGAGAATTCTGACATACAGGATCCTCTGAGTACACGCTGAAATATGTAACTGCATTCTTAGGCTTCTTTACCTCTGACTAATGTCTTCTTTTGCCAGGATTCATCAGGAGAACCCTGGCATTTTCACAGAATTGCCTAACTTCTTGCCTCCATAGGCACTTGGAACCCTCTCTCTTCTCACCCAACACACAAACACCTTATACCTTGAATTCCCTCAGTAATGAGGGCAGCAGGCATTGCTGGATACTCCCCTTGTTTTTCCATCTGGAACCCCCCAGTGTGAAACTGCCATCACCTGACATATCAGCTAAAGGAGTGTACACTGAACATGATCATTTTAGTAATAAATAAATAGGTAGACAGTGATACACAATAAATAAACTTGCTAGAGTTAATTTTTTTGAAGTCACAATAATTTGTGTTTTATTCATTTATATAACAGGGACATTTTATGTACTCAGTAAATGGCCATCAACTAAACATGCATGTATGAACATTAGTCATTAGGGGCTGTAGATGTCAGTAAGCAATAGTCATGTCTTTTTTTGTTGTTGAGAAAGGGTCTTGTTCTTTCACCCAGGCTGGAGTGCAGTGACGCAATCTTGGCTCACTGTAGACTCCATCTCCCAAGCTCAATCGATCCTTTCACCTCAGCCTCCTGAGTAGCTAGGACTATAGGCATGCATCACCACACCCAGCTAACTTTTGGATTTTTTGTAGAGATGGGGTTTCGCCATGTTGCCCAGGCTGGTCTTGAACTTCTGGGCTCAAGTGATCCACCCGACTTGGCCTCCCAAATTGTTGGGATTATAGGTGTGAGCCACCACACTTAGCCAGAGATAGTCATAGATTTTTGGCAGTCTTATCTGAGCCAAGTATTTACTGTGGAGCTATATATAAAAACTATATCAACCTACTAGAGAATTGTAATTAATTCTCTAGAGGTAGCTGTCCAATAAAAAGATATCTGAGGCAATAACGTGGCCAGTGCCCTGGCTGTGCCCTGCAGGGTAAAGAGAGGGGTGAGGACAGAAAAGGTGTCCATGGTTCATCAGAGAAGTGAGCTTATTTGGGCTGTGACTATTGTGAGTCACTTGTTATCTGCACAGGCCTTCGTGTTTGAGGGGGTGGAGTCAGAGGGAGATGATTGGAATGTCATCAGGGATGTACTTCATGAAAGAGGAAGTGGCATTTGATGCTGGATTCCGACAGGTATGTAGCTCCACATGAGTTGTGGTCATGTTCCCCATTAGACAAGAGTGGCAGCTGGAATGCAGAGGGAGGAGTGTGGACAGCATTCCAGTGACCAAGCTGACTCCTATTTCTCCAGCGCAGGGATTATTACTTTCAATTAGGGTTTGAGATCATATTCTTAGGGCCTTGAAATGGACTTTTAGGAAGAATCTGTAATCCATAAGCTTATTAAGACCCCCTCCTTCCTTATTGTGGGCCTTTGAAAAAAATTTTGTTGAAAACCATACATTTGGGTCATAGGGAGATTGAAGTTGAGAGAGAAGCTACAGAGTATACAACTGAAACAGTTGTAGCAGTAGCAGGAGCAGCAGCCACTATTCATGCCTTTTCTAGTTTAGTCCTTACAACTGTATTTGAGGAAGGAGGAAACTGAGGCAAAGAGGTTAAATGTCTCCCCTTGATGCACAGCCAAAGTAGCAGAGCCAAACTGCAACCTGTGTGTGGCCATTTCTACTCCGTCATTGGTTCTGACCTCTGTGATGATTAGGCACATTTTTTGTTTGTCACGATGAGGGAGGTGCCAAAGGTATCAGCAGCCTCTGCCAGGGGTACAGCAAAACATCGTACAATACACAGGGCAGCCTCCACTACAAAGGATTATATGGCCCCAAAATATCAACTGTGTAGAGATTTAGGAACTCTGCGCTACTGCATTTTGTAACCATCTTTCATGGTTTTCCTCTTTGTGGTAGAGCTAATTTATGAAAAAGGTGTTTATCTTATTTCTGCTTTTTGGGTTGTACAGGCAAGTGTAGGGAGTTCATTTGTACTTCATCAGTGGTGAAATACAGTCTCAAAGAATTTTAATTCCATAAGAAATATGTATTGCATGTATTAGATAATACTATATTTAAATGGTATAAAATAGACCATAGCATAAATTGAATCAGCTTTTCTATAGTACATTCTGGAATTTTTCTATGGGAACTGTAGGTATGGGATGTTAACTTTAAAAAGCCTATAGTAGAATCTGACAGGTAATTACATCTTCAGGTTCTAAACCCCTTGGTTTTTTAAATTCTGAAGGTGATACATTATGCCTAAGGGAAAGATAAATACGAGCATTACTTGCCTGTCTGAGATAGATTTTAGCTATCTGCTACATACACTACTTGGTGAGAGGGTATACCCATCAATGGTTGAAATAAATCAGTTGTTAGGAAAGCAATGGCTTGGACCACATTCAGGGTCAACATTCCTTTTGGAAAATAGTGATTCTGATGATGAACAGTGTTCTTCCCCTGGGAATCTGGCTCTGCAAAATTACTTTCAGGCTAAATTTGCCATATAATTTAAAAAAGAATGCTGTGTTAATAATTAACTTTAAAAGGACAGATAAAAGCCATTCCAGTAAAGTTTAACTTGCTGGTAATTTGATAAGTATTTACTTATATATAGTTCTAAGACACATGTAAGACAATGTATAAATCTCAAATGGAATAAGTATTTTAGTCAAGGACATGGAGGTTTGGGAATGAAAGATAATGTGAGGGCAAAGATGTTGGTATGTTTGTCTTTAGAATAAATGGTTTTCTTGAATTGCATTTTTTTTCCAGGTCTTCCTGATTGTTTTTTATTTTTATTTTCATTTTTATTTTTTGAGACAGAGTCTCACTCTGTCATCCAGGCTGGAGTGTAGTGGCGCAATCTTGGCTCACCACAGTCTCTGTCTCCCAGATTCAAGTGATTCTCCTGTCTCAGCCTCCTGAGTAGTTGGTCTTACAGGTATGTGCCACCAGGCCTGGCTGATTTTTGTACCTTTTGTAAAGATGGAGTTTCACCATATTGGCCAAGCTGGTCTTGAACTCTTGACCTCAAGTGATCCGCCTACCTCCACCTCTGAAAGTGCTGGGATTACAGGTGTGAGCCACTGTGCCCGCCCAGGTATTCCTGATTGTAAAAAAATAACCGTAAAAATCAAATTTGGATCATTTAATCTAAAATTAAATACCAACTTATGTCCACTCTGATTTTTATTGAGAACTTTAACTGGCTATGGACTAATCCTTTTTTTTTTTTTTTTTTTTTTTAAATAAGGTTTTTATTACCAAGATGAAGCAAAATTGTTAATATTCAGGATTAAAAAATAACATTTCTAATATTTATATTGTGCCTATATTTCTCCTTTCTAATTAGTCATTATAATATTTCAAAACCAATGTCCTTTCTTAACAGAATCATCCAAAACTTTGTTTTTATTAGGAAGTATGATATTTAAAAACAGAGATTACAAAAAGAACCATAAGTATGTTGCTTTAATATATGTCTTTGTAGTTTGTGTTATGTGTTGTCACTGAACAGCATTAAGTTTTTGCAGGGAATTTTTCTGGATAAGAAATAAAAGTCCTGATTTCTGTCAACAAAAAACTTACGTTCCAGATTTAGGGGCTTGAATATTTTGAAGATAAGAAAAGTAGAAAGAATAATAAACAGAGTTTTAAAATGTCAGCTTTCTGTTTAATAAGAGCTATTGAATTATGTTGGCAGAAAAGTGTACTTCTGTTTAATATTTCATATATTTTGCTTTGAACTGTTACAAACAATTTTGTGTAACTTATTTTGGCTTTCAAATGAAAACTAGAATTATGTAGTGCCAGAAGGTAACTTGAAAACATAGAGTTTATTCACATCCTAGGGAGAAAGGAAAAAATTCCATAAATAAGCAATATAAAGAAAAGATACTTTGTGATTTCAGGATATCCAGCTGTTTGTATGTTTCAATTTTAAACTTCACTGCTCACTAAATCAGCGATTTTACATATGTTGGAAAGGTACTTATACCTCATAACGAAAGATACCTTATACCGAACTGCGTATCTCTTTTTAAAAAATTATATATGCTAAAATTGTGGAGATTTGTGGGCATGGGTATACATGTATACAAACAGTATTACTTTACATAGATTTGATTTGCTACAAAAATGTGCATATATAAATTTATTTGTAACAGAAAAAGACATTATTGCCATTGAATATTTCTTTTTTTTTGAGACAGAGTCACGCTCTATTGCTCTAGCTGGAGTGCAGTGGTGCAGTCTTGGCTCACTGTAACCTCTGCCTCCTGGATTCAAGTGGTTCTCTTGCCTCAGCCTCCTGAGTAGCTGGGATTACAGGTGCCTGCCACCATGCCTGGCTAATTTTTTGTATTTTTAATAGAGACTGGGTTTTACCATGTTGGCCAGGCTGGACTCAAACTCCTGACTAACCTCGTGATCTGCCCTCCTTGACCTCTCAAAGCATTGGGATTACAGGCGTGAGCCACTGTGCCTGGCTGAATATTTAATATCTTCACTTTCAATATAGTGAAGTCTTCGTCACTTTTGATAGTCCAATAAATTAGGTAATAATATTTTAAGTGAAAGTTTCCCACCAGAGATGACTCAGCTCATTTTCAGTTTTGCTTTTCCTAGTTTAGGTTGAATGCTGTAGCATTCTAATAAATGAGAATGAACCTTGCCATGGCTATTCTCTTCTCTGAAGCCAGTTTGTAGAAAGGTTCCTGTGAAAACAGGAGGTACATAGAGTAGTAGGTTAGAGCACAGGCTTTTGAGTAATAGGGACCTACTCTTAACTCCCATTTTTGCTGCCTAATAACTATGTGCCCTTAGCTAAGTAACTTATCTCTGTGCTTTGGTTTCCTTAGCTAAGATAGTAAGACCTCCCTTACAGAGTTAGAGGAAGGGAAATGTAAAGATTTTAGAAGCGTGCTTAGAACTTAGCATTGAGAAAATATTCATTAAATGTGTGCTTTTATTGACTTGGATTTAGTTACAGATTCTAGACCGAGGTGTCTGCAGTTACATATAATCTTTTGGCCATTTTATTATGTAGCTTTTATTCTTGCTGCTTTTTTTTTTTTTTTTTTCCCCTGAGATGGGGTTTTGCTCTTGTTGCCCAGGTTGTAGTGCAATGATGTGATCTTGGCTCACCACAACCTCCACCTCCTGTGTTCAAGTGATTCTCCTGCCTCAGCTTCCCCAGTAGCTGGGATTACAGGCATGCACCACTATACCCGGCTAATTTTGTACTTTTAGTAGAGACAGGGTTTCTCTATTTTGATCAGGCTGTTCTCAAACCCCTGATCTCAGGTGATCCACTGACCTCAGCCTCCCAAAATGCTGGGATTACAGGCATGAGCCACTGCATCTGGCCCATTCTTGCCACTTTTATCAGAGAAATAGACAAGAAAGGAAATAAGTAAGTTATTGTAGTCAGTCAGAAAGACTAAAACAATTTATAGATGATATTAAAATTTTAATGTATTTCTTTTTGATATAAAAGCCTCCCAGAGTTCTAGGATTACAGGTGTGAGCCACTTAGTCCAGCGATTACTTAAAATTTTACTCTCCTTGTTTGTTTTTCTTGCAGAATTGTAGTTCACATTTAAAGTTTGAAAGTCCGAAGACAGAAAAAGCAAATTAAAATTTAAAACTAGATAGCCAGTTGGTGAAAGGTAAATAGTTTATTGGGAGAGCCTTCTGCTTGTAATATATAGTAGGGTACCTCTAAGGAAGGTGTTTCTCTTGCAGAGTTACTTGTTGCAGTTAGGTTTTATTTTGGATATAATGCCAAGTATTTATTCTTACCATTTGTAACGTAGTAGGGTTATTTTTGTGTTTGAACAACAGTTTTTAATTGTAAACTTATGTCTTAATGGATATCAACCTCTTTCATTGCAGACAAGTCATTCTTACCTATTGTGCATATGCCTCTCTACCAGACTAAGAATCTTCACTACAACACTAGCTGCATAATAGTACATTGCCTCCTGAGGTCTGGGAACACTATTTTTCTTCTGTGCTGTAGAATAAATGATTTATATTTTATTTTATTTTATTTTTTGAGATGGAGTCTCCATTTGTTGCCCAGGCTGGAGTGTAGTGACGTGATCTCGGCTCACTGCAACCTTCACCTCCCGGGTTTAAGCAATTTTCCTGTCTTAGCCTCCTGAGTAACTGGGACTACAGGTGCCCACCATCACACCCAGCTAATTTTTGAATTTTTATTTGACATGGGGTTTCACCATGTTGGGCAGGCTGGTCTTGAGCTCCTGACCTCAGGTGATCTGCCTGCCTGGGCCTCCCAAAGTGCTGGGATTATAGGCGTGAGCCAGAGTAAATGTTTAAAATTAATCATTTTGTCAGTTGCTTTCAATATTTTACAAATCGATGACATATATCATATAAATGGGATGGAATAATTGAGTACTAATTAGATTTACAAGGTATGCTCCAGATCACTTGCACTGCCCTCCTCCAGCAAACGTTTGCATGTTTGTGTGAATATGTGTGTATGTAATATATAATACATAGATATATATCATAGGATGAACATAAAACATTTATATACTATGTGCAGTATGTATTTGTTAAATATATTTGTGTATATTCCCATGGCATAACCCCCATTTCTAGAGGATGGCTCATGATGGTCCAGAGTGTGTCGCTCAGGTCTAAACTTTTTCAGGAGGATGAAAGGAAATAGTCTTTCGTTCTCCTCTACAGGAAGCTAATATTTTCTTTGCTCCTACTGTCCAAAGTCTGGAATAGTAGTGTAGCAGTGGCAAAGAAGGGGAAAATGAAAACCAACAGTATGAAGCCGTTTTTGGAAGATACTCTAAATGTGAACAATCTTCTAAGCTCAGCTGGATTTTTAGTCAGTGAAGCCATCTGTTTGGTTTTTCAGCTGGCACTCCCTTCATTCTCCCTGATTTTTATAGCTTCCCTTGGGAAACCACAATATTCCAAATCACTCCAGCAATGCAGAGCCTTTTGAAGTGTTGTATGTGGTGTAGTGGTTTGTCAGTATTCTGTTGTGTAATTTCAAATGGTTTTTACTTCGACTATGCAAATTGTGGTTTTAGGAATATTTGGAAAGAGACGAGTCTGAGGAGAGCAGAAAGATGGTTAAATTTTTTTCTTATATATTTTTCAGATACCCTAATAATAAAATATTGTAGCTCTTTTATAGAGGCTAATTTACTCATGTTTTGTTTATGAGGAATGCGTAGACCTGTTATTCAAAGCAACATTGTGTTATATTTCTTGTTCCGTCTATAGTTTCTAATATTCTTAGACAAAGTTCAATTGTGTTATACATTGTAAACATTCCTTAAAGCAAGGGTCACCAACCCCTGAGCTAGATCTCCTGCTGTGTGACCCAGTTCCTAACAGGCCACAGATTGGTTGTGGTTAGGTTCCTGCAGCTGGTTAGGAACTGGGCTGCACAGTAGGTGAACTAGCGAGGGCAACTTCCTCTGTAGTTACAGTTGCTCTCCATTGCTGGCATTAGTGCCTGAGCTCTGTCTCCTGTCAGACCAGCAGTGGTATTAGATTCTCATTGTGAACTGCTCATAGGATGGATCTAGGTTGCATGCTCCTTATGAGAATCTAATGCCCGATGATCTGTCACTGTCTCTCATCCCACCTGAGGGCATGGCCTAGCTGCAGGAAAACAAGCTCAGGGCTCCCACTGATTCTACATTATGGTGAGTTGTATAATTATTTTGGTATATATTACAATGTAATGATAATAGAAATAAAGTATACAATAAATGTAATGTGCTTAAATCATCCTGAAACCACTCTGCACTGGGTTTGTGGAATAATTGTCTTTCACAAAACTAGTCCCTGGTGCCAAAATGATTGGGGACCACTGCTATAAAGCATGCTGGGATTATGATTGGATATCGAGTTGGGTGTTGATGTTCAATGTACTTTTTATACTTCATTACAGTGATTATGGTTACTTAGAACTATCACATAGTTATTTTAGAATCGATATTTTAAACTTGATGAATAGGCAGCAGTCTGTTTCTAATTAATGAGAGGGTTCTTTGTTTTGAAATCTTTGATAAGGATGCATTTGAAGGTTATCATGTGATGGTCAAAAAGTGATTCTGATCCTCTCTTGGCATTTATATATGTTATTTATATTGAATTACTCTTGGCAGAGGAAATAATTGAAAGTCTAATTTAAAAAATTTGGCTTTATCCTGTGGCTAGAACACCCCCCCCCCTTTTTTTTTTTTTTTTGCTTTCGCCTCAGATGCTTTATACCCAATGATAACTTTTTTTTTTGAGACAGGGTTGCACTCTGTCACCCAGGCTGGAGTGCAGTGGTGCATTATTGGGTACTGCAGTGTCCACCTCCCAGGCTCAAGTGATCCTTCTGCCTCAGCTTCCCTGGTGGCTGAACTACAGGCGTGTGCCACCATGACCAGCTAATTTTTGTATTTTTTGTAGAGACGGAGTTTTGCCATGTTGTCCAGGCTGGTCTTGATCCTGGGCTCTAGTGATCCACCTGATTACACGTATGAGCCACTATGTCCCAATGAGATAACAATTCTTTTTTTGTTTTTTAGAATAAAAAGAATGAAAGAGAGAAAGAAAGAGGAAGAGATTTTAGAAAAAGAGAGAAAAGGAGAAAGAAACAGCAAAAGAAAGAAAAAAGAATGAAAGAGAAAGAAAGAGGAAGAGATTTTAGAAAAAGAGAGAAAAGGAGAAAGAAAGAAAAAGAATGAAAGAGAGAAAGAAAGAGGAAGAGAAAGAGGGAGAGAGAATGGGATTCTTGTTTTATTGCCCAGGCTAGAATACAGTCTAAAAATGGGTATTAAAAACCTCTTTTATGCCAATAATTGTGTTTAACAATGGAGACAGGAAGGAATAGGGGATGAAAATAACAAATAAGCAGCCAACTAATATTTTATTT
>PVKP010035097.1:0-15575 GCA_004027715.1 Plecturocebus donacophilus | reverse complement strand
ACTTGAACCTGGGAGGTGGAGGTTGTAGTGAGCTGAGATTGTGCCACTGCACTCCAGCCTGGGCAACAAGAGCAAACCTCCATCTTAAAATAAAATAAAATAATAAAAATACAACATATAGGGAGTTGGGACGGTTAATCAATTAGCTTCTTCATCTCCCTGCTGGCTTGAGATCGCCCCCTTGTGGCCCATGCCACAAGGTGCACCGGAGGCTTCTCCAGGTCATAGGGACGTGCTAGATAATGCTAAGGTGACCTGCAGAGCAGCCCTCATCACTGCCATACACAGTCAGGAAAACAAGGCCAAAGAGGGTGTGATGACACCCAAATCACTCCAGGTCAGCCTGCCAGAGCGGCACGTGAACCTGACTGCCCCACTAAGGCTCAGCCCTGAGTGGTGGAGAGAATCCGGGGACCCGTACCTTCCTGGCCCTCTCCTTTTCTGTCTGCTCACTTATATTCCACGGGCCCCTCTGTGCTGCCCATTCCTCTCTGCAGATCTCTTGGCGCAGGAAGCGCAGTTTGTGGTGACCATTGGAAACGTCAGGGGAGTTCCGGACACCTCTCTCTTGGACCCGGAACCAGGGCCCGAAGGCCCTTTCATCACTTACAGTTATTACGTGACCTACGATTTTGTGAACGACAAAGAAGGTGAAGCGAATGAGTACACGGACGTGCTGGCCGAGGTGCGCCCCCCCCGGGCTGTCCCCGGGAGTATGGCGGGCCCTTGTGCAGGCTGAACTGTTTCGTGGACCCAGGAAAATCCTTTTAATTAATTATTTATTGAGGCAGAGTCTTGCCCTGTTGCGCAGGCTGGAGTGCAGTGGTGTGATCTCGGCTCACTTGAACTTCTGCCTCCCTGGTTCAAGCAATTCTGCCTCAGCCTCCCCAGTGGCTGGGATGACAGGTGCCCATCACTACACCTGGCTAATTTTTATATTTTTAGTAGAGATGAGGTTTCACCATGTTGACCAGGCGGGTCTTGAATTCCTGAGCTCAAATGATCCTCGGCCTCCTGAACTGCTGGGATTACAGGTGCGAGCCACCGTGCCTAGCCAAGGAATATCATTTTTTGTGTTTTTTAAGATGGAGTCTCACTCTGTTACCCAGGCTAGAGTGCAGTGGTGTGATCTCAGTTCACTGCAACCTCCCGGGTTCAAGCGATTCTCCTGCCTCAGCCTCCTAAGTAGCTGGGATTACAGGCGTGGTCTACCACACCCAGCCAATTTTTGTATTTTTAGTAGAGATGGGGCTTTCACCGTATTGGCTAGGACGTGATCTGCCCACCTGGGCCTCCCAGAGTGCTGGGATTACAGGTGTGAGCCCCCGGCTCCGGCCTGAAAAATTCTTAATGTGGAATTTGGTGATTCATGCAGGGACCTAGCTTCAGCTCAGCCTCTCTCGCAGCTAGAACAATTTTCAGCCGTGCACACACTCCCTTTGCCCTCTTAAAATCTGAGCCTAAAAATGAAAATAAATTTAAAAATCTGAGCCTAAAAAGAGAGCCACCCAGTGTTTCAAAACTTGGCCCCTTGCTCCCAGCCCCATTCTGCAATTTCTACTTCTATCTCCCTCCACATCAGAAGTAAACCCAAGGACACCATCCGACTAGGGAAAGCGTGATGACACTGGTCTCCTGCTCCCACGTGGAAGTCCTTATTGCTTTCACACTTAAAGTAGGTCTTTCAGAAAAGACAAGACTGGGTTTCTCAGAGCCTTCCTGCCTCCTAGCATGGTTCGTCTGCTTACACATGAACCTCATCTAGATGTCAGGAGCTGTGTTACAGACACGCCTCAGGCATCAGCTGAGCACGTCTTGGAGACGGCAGCCTTGGACGAGTTTCTGTCTTCCTACAGATCGTCAAGCCCTCTCCTGGCTTAGAGTTAGTAGTTGAGGAATCTCCTGAAGAGGTCATTGAAAACGTCATCGAAGATGTGGTTGAAGAGGTCACTGAAGAGGTGGAAAGGTCTCTGGAGTCTGAAGTGGAGGACTGGGGAGAGTCAGAGGTGTCCGTCGTCTCAGTCCCTTCAACCATCTTGCCAACGCCGAGGGCCTCTGCAGAAGAGCTGGCCAAGTTGCGGCCGCGTATAGATCCCCGGCTCTGCCCATCCCCAGGGTAAGGATGGAAACCTGAACCAGGGCAAGTGGTCAGAGCAGTAGGGTCATAGCCTAGACCACACCACAAAGTCCTGAGGTGGGCCAGGCGTGGTGACTCACACCTGTAATCCCAGCACTTTGAAAGGGTCATGAGGTCAAGAGACCAAGACCATCCTGGCCAACATGGTGAAACCCCATCTCTACTAAAAATACAAAGATTAGCTAGGTGTGGTGGTGGACGCTTGTAGTCCCAGCTACTCGGGAGGCTGAGGCAGAAGAATTGCTTGAATCCAGGAGGCGAAGGTTGCAGTGAGCTGAGATTATGCCACGGCACGACTCCAGCCTGGCAACAGAGCGAGACTCCATCTGGGGAAGAAAAAAAAAAAAAAACAATGCTGAGGCTGAGTCACTCCTGGATCCCCCACCCTCAGGAATGGTTAAGCCTCCACTAGGCTGTTAGCTGTGCAGGGGGCATTTGGATTCAGCGTTCAGCCCTCTTTCCTGGAGGGTTGAACGCTAAATCCTTCTACTCTAACTGCCTACTCAAAGTACAACTGAGTCCCACTTCCCTGACCAGCCAAGATTTTCGGAGTGATTAAATTTCTTTTTTTGGGGGGACACAGTCTCACTCTGTCACCCATGCTAGAGGTCAGGGGTGCGACCTCGGTTTACTACAACCTCTACCTCCCAGGTTCGAGCAATTCTTATGCCTCAGCCTATAGCTAGGACTACAGGCATGCCTGGCTAATGTTTGTATTTTTAGTAGAGACAGGGTTTCGCCATGTTGGCCAGACTGGTTTCAAACTCCTGGTCCCAAGTGATCTGCCCACCTCAGCCTCCCAAAATGCTGGGATTACTGGCGTGAGCCACTGCGCCTGGCCTGAATTTCTTGAGTTGATTGAGAGATGATAAATTAACAGCCCTCTTCATTTCAGCCCTTGGGTGGGAAAAACCTTTTTTGGTTTAACATTTTAATCCATCTAAGATGTACTCTGGCATATCAAGTGCTGTAGGGGTCTTCCAGCCTGTATACTGTGTTCTTTCTTGTCTGAGTCCAATCTGAGTCCATTCCTTCTCTCTTTTTTTGTGCTACTTTTGTTATGAAGATTATAGTAATTTTCATAAATAATAATTTTATTATTATAAACATACAAATATGTTACAGACCAGATCCAACAATACATTGTTGTAATTATTGCCTTATATAATCCATGTCTTACAGGGAAGAGAGCACAAATATATTTATAAAGGTTTTTTGTTTGTTTGTTTGTTTTGACAGAGTCTTGCTCTGTCTCCCAGGCTGGAGTCCAATGGCATGATCTCCACTCACTGCAACCTCTGCCTCCTGGGTTCAAGTGATTCTCCTGCCTCAGCCTCCCCAGTAGCTGGATTACAGGTGCCTGCCACCATGCCAGGCTAATTTTTGTGTTTTTAGTAGAGACAGGGTTTTACCATGTTGGCCAGGCTGGTCTTGAACTCCTGACCTCGTGATCCATCTGCCTTGGCCTCCCAAAGTGTTAGGATTACAGGTGTGAGCCACTGCCCCTGGCCAAAGTGTTTTTTTTTTTTTTTTTAAGCTTGTTAACCTTCTTAGTTACCATTTCTGGGTTCCTTTCATATCTTCCTTTAGAATTGATTTACTGTTGTGTCTCATGCCTGTAATCCCAGCACTTTGGGAGGCGGAGACAGATGAATCACTTGAGGTCAGGAGTTCGAGTCCAGTTTGCCCACTATGGTGAAACCCTGTCTCTACTAAATATACTAAATACAAAAAATTAGCCATGAGTGGTGATGCACACCTGTCCCAGCTACTTGAGAGGCCAAGGCAGGAGAATCGCTTGAACCCAAGAGGCAGAAGTTGCAGTGAGCCAAGATTGCACCACTGCATTCCAGCCTGGGCAATAAAAGTGAAACTCTTGTCTTAAAAAGAAAAAATTGATTTACTATCTGGTTTCATTCTCTCTCTCACTGATTTACTATCTGGTTTCCCCTTCCTCCCCAACCCCTTGCCTCCCCTCCCCTTCCCTTCCCTTCCTTTTTCTGCCTCTTTGTTCCTTTGTTTTTTGTGGTGGGGTCTCACTGTGTTGACCGGGCTGGTCTTGAACTCCTGACCTCAAGCAATCCTACTGCCTTGGCCTCCCAAAGTGCTGCAATTACAGGTGTGGGCCACTATGCCTGGGCATGATGTCATTTTCTTACTCCAGTAAGCTCATTCTCACCCTCATTTCCTTCATGTTGTTATGGTCACATATATTACATTTCTACATGTCATAGCCCAAAGTACAATTTTATAGATGTTGTCTTACGCTATTGCATTTTATTCTAATTAGAATCAAGAACAAGAAATATATAACTATACTGTCTTTTGTATTTGCCTACATGATTACCTTCATCGTGCTCTTTCTTTTTTTCATGTGAATTTGAATTACCCTCTGGTGTTACTTCCTTTCAGCCTGAAAAACTTCCTTCAGGAAGTTAATGTATTCATGCATTCAGCTTCTTTTCATGTTTTATGTAAGGCAGTTCTATTGGCAACAAAGTCAGTTTTTTGTTTCTCTTGATATGTCCTTATTTCAAATGCAAATTTGAAAGATAGTTTTGCTGGGTATAGAATTGTTGGTTGACAGTTTGGGTGGGATTTTTTTCCCCCCACTACCTCAGAACATTTGTTTTGTTTTGTTGAGAGGGAGTCTTGCTGTGTCACCCAGACTGGAGTACAGTGCGTGGGATCTTGGCTCACTGAACCTCTGCTTTCTGGGTTCAAGTGATTCTCCTGCCTCAGCCTCCAGAGTAGCTGGGCTGACCTCATTAATTTACTGGGCTTACCTGCTGTAATATTTCAGTCTGCAACTTGGTCTCTACTTATCTTTGGGGGAAAATATTCTCCATCCTCAGTACTGGAATAAGTGATTTATTTTCTTCTGGTTTGTATTAACATTTAACTTAGACATACGTTAAATTTTTTTTCTTTTTTTTTTAAGATGGGGTTTCACCATGATGGCCAAGCTGGTCTTGAACTCCTGACCTCAGGTGATTCACCCACTCGGCCCCCCAAAGTGCTAGGATTACAGGCATGAGCCACTGTGCCCGGCCAGACATACTTTAAATTTGTTGAAGTATATTAATTCTCCTTCATGCTGTGATCCAATTGGTAGAACAATTTTTGTTAAATCCCTTCCAGATTGGGATGCTACTTCAGGGTTGACATGGTGCTCTGAGACTAAGGCAGTGCCAGTCAGGGGTCTGTGTTCTAGCCTGGGGCTAGGCTAGAATTGTTTCTGCTTTTTTTTTTTTCCTGCAGCAGGGTCTCACTTTGTCACCGAGGCTTGAGTGCAGTGGCATGAACATGGCTCATGCAGCCTTGACTTCCTGGGCTCAAGCAGTCCTCCTACCTCAGCCCTGAAAGCAGCTGGGACTACAGGCATGTGCCACCTCGCCCAGCTAATGTTTGTATTTTTTGTAGAAACGAGGGCTTGACATATTGCCCAGGCTGTTCTCGAACTCCTGGGTTCAAGCAATCCTCCTCTCTTGGCCTCCCAAAGTGCTGGGATTAGAAGCAAGAGCCACCATACTCAGCCCTTTGCTGAACTTCTAACAAATAACTCTCGATGTGTTTCGAATGGTTTCTATCAGTTGCTCACGGTGGTCTTGCCCCTGAAGGAGGGCCCCACGTGCCTTTTTTTTCTTTTGCTGTCTCCTCTGTGTCCACATTCCTTTCTGCCCTTCTGGTCCCCTCACCCTGCCTGGTGGCAGCCAGGTCCCCTGCCTCACTCTGTGGGCTTTGATGCTCATGGTCTCCTCAGATGTCCCCTCACAGTCCTGTCCTGGGTTCCTGGCCACAGCCCCTGGGTGACGGCACCATGTCTTCATCTCTCCCTCCCCAAGGACCGTCCTCTTCAACACCACCCACAAGCCCTGGGCTGAGGTCATCCCGTGCAACTATGAGATGCAGCACGTGCTCAGGGACCTGGTGCCACTGAAGGCCTTCCTGCTGGCGGGGACCACCGTGACCATCGTGGAGGAAAAGGTGGGCAGGTGGAGGCAGTGCCTGGCCGCCCACAGGCTGCACCTCTGCCCCTGTTCCTGTTCCCATTGGGCTGTCCCCTATAGGAGCCTCACTCCCTGGTTAGCCGAGGTCTCAGCAATGCTCCAGAAAGGGTGAGGGAGACGCGATGCCAGGCAGCCCCCCTGGGCCTCTGCTCACTTGAGGCCACATCCCTGTCCCTAGGTTCTCTCCTGGCCTGTGGTGCTGCCTGCTGTTGACAGTACCCTGTCTACTAAGAAAGGAAAAGGAGAGAAAGACAAGAAAGAGAAGGAGAAAGACAGGAAGGGGAAAGGAGAGAAAGAGCCGGCCAAGGTATGGGCCCTGGTGCCGGGGAGGGCAGTCCGGCCACAGCCTCATCTTGCCTCGTCCCACCCTCCTGGCTTCCCCCAGCAGGCACCAAAGAAGAAGAAAGAGCCGCCAAAGGAGCTCCGGCAGGACCCCCCCATCCTGCAAGTGCTGGGCCGAGGCCTGGTGGTTCTGGAGCCCCTGCTGGTGGGGGAGCCCTTGGTGTCCACCGTGTGCAACTTTGGTGTGGTCCACACCTTGGCATCCGACAGGCTGGCATTTGCCAAGGTACCACATCCTCCACCTCTGCCTTTGCCCTCCCCGTGGGAACCCTGAGGGCGAGCAAGGGCTGTGGGCCCAGGGCACTGGATGGGGAGGGGAGGGGAGGGAGGGCCTTTCCCTGGGTCACACAGCCGGGTGCTGGTGCTGCCACCTGCACACGGCCCCTCCGTGGGTTTCGGCCAGGTCAGCCTTCCCCTTGGAGTGGGCACCCTCTCTGGGAGACCCCCACCTTCCTGGACCTGTTAGAGGGAACGGAGGGGTGGGGCCCCAGAGACACCCTTCTCCAGCACCTCCTCTCGTTTTGTGGTTCTTTCTCTCAGGATTCAAAGAAGACTAAGAAAGGTGCCAAAAAAGGTGAGTGCGGCGGTGACCAGTGGCAGGGAGCGCAGGGGGACCTGCCGGGCCAGCTCTGGTGGAGGCCAAAGGAACAGAAGGGCGGGGAATGGGCGCTTCTGACCTGGGGAGAGGCCACGTCCCGCCTTAGATCCAATGTTAATATTCCTTCCCTGCAGCCCTCAGACCACCAGGCCTGTGGGTTGTGACGCAGGTGGGGAAGGCGCCTGTGGTAGAGCCGCAGCGGGGTGAGGGCTCATAGCTGGGGTGGCTTGGGGTCCTTCCGCCTCCAAGGTGTCTGCCTCCAGCTTGAGGCTATTGGGCCTCATCTGCTGTAAGAGGGGCCTGAACTTGTCCCGTGGGGAGCTGCAGAAGCATCTGAAATGGATGCATCTTGGGTTTGAGGTTCAGAAAGAATGTCCGGCTGGGAGGGAGAGAAAGGAGACAGGGAGAGCCGTGGGAGGCGGCTGCAAAGCCTGAGGCCCGATCATAGCCGAGCAGCCATCATGCTGAAGCTGAAGAGTGGAAACAGGCACGGGGCGGTGGCTCACGCCTGTAATCCCAGCACTTTGGGAGGCTGAGGCGGGCGGATCACCTGAGGTCGGGAGTTCAAGACCAGCCTGGCCAACATGGTGAAACCCTGACTCTACTAAAAATACAAAAATTAGCCAGGCGCGGTGGCAGGTGCCTGTAATTCCAGCTACTTGGGGGACTGAGGCAGGAGAATCACTTGAACCTGGGAGGTAGAGGTTGCAGTGAGCCAAGATCGAGCCATTGCACTCCAGCCTAAGCAACAGAGCAAGACTCCGTCTCAAAAAAAAAAAAAAAATCACTGAAGAAGTAAATGTTGGAGGGCATATGCTACTGGACTTCAAAACCCATGCCTATATGAACACGTGATTTGTGATACCTGTGGGTTAAGATGGACTTAAAAAGTTTTTTTTTGTAAATCTCTTTAATGTCTAGCTGAATTGAAGACCCCTGGATTCTTATAGCTACTTCTGCAGTCAACTGCTTGCAATATGTTGCTGTAACAGAAGTGCATAAAGAAAATCCAACCTCGGACCCATAATTGGAAAAGAGGGGAGTATTTTAATAGACCCTCAAATAATTGGGGATATTTTTCTTTAAAATTACACCAAGGCCGGGCGCGGTGGCTCACGCCTGTAATCCAAGCACTTTGGAGGCCAAGGCGGGTGGATCACCTGAGGTCGGGAGTTCAAGACCAGCCTGACCAACATGGTGAAATCCCGTTTTTTAAAAAATAAACAAATACACCAAATTTGGCAAGTGGTAGTTTCTTAAAGGTTGTTACAATGTGAAAACTGAATGTATACTGAATTTTTCATAATCAGATTAAAATTCATTGGCCTAGTTTACATTTTGAATGGATATTTTACCACGCAATTTGTAACATGCATGAGTTACTTATAAAATACAGGTTAGCCAACTTACGCAGATGTTCCAACTGTTGACCCCCATCACTATCCATTTTCCAAAAATCACATTTTTTACTATCACCACCCATGTCATTAGAAAGGTCTTTGAGTACTGGAAAAATTGATAAATTCATGGTGGCAGATACAATGTTATCTCACTTTTAGGGCAAATGTTATAAATCTATTGAAATACTTTCAGTTGTTTTGCCTGAAGTGCCAGGATTACAGAATTACTTTTTTTTCTTTTTTCTTTTTCACTGTTGCCCAGGCTGGACTGCAGCCGCTTGATCTCGGCTCACTGCAACCTCCGCCTCCCGGGTTCAAGTGATTCTCCTGCCTCAGCCTCCGCTGTAGCTGGGACTACAGGCGCACATCATTGCATCTGGCTAATTTTTGTATTTTTAGTAGAGACGGGGTTTCACCATGTTGGCCAGGATAATCCCGATCTCCTGACGTCGTGATCCACCTGCCTCTGCCTCCCAAAGTGCTGGGATTACAGGTGTGAGCCACCGCGCCTGGCCGAATTACTTCATTTTTGAGAAAATATCTGCAGCCGGGCGCAGTGGCTCACGTCTAATATCAGCACTTTGGGACGCCAAGGCAGGCGGATCACTTGGGGTCAGGAGTTCAAGACCAGCCTGGCCAACATGGTGCAACCCCTGTCTCTACTAAAAATTAGCCGGTCGTAGTGACGGGTGCCTGTAATCCCAACTACTCGGGAGGCTGAGGCAGGAGAATCGCTTAAACACGGGAGGTGGAGGTTGCAGTGAGCCGAGATCACGCCACTGCACTCCAGCCTGGGCGACGGAGTAAGACACTCTCAAAATAAAAAGCAGCTAGTGCGTCTTCGAACTCACAGCTGCGACTTATTAAATGATCTAATTAAATACAATTTGATTTCATTTCTCATTACGGTTAAGACCCGAAGACCGAAAACTCCCGCCGGGACGGAGTCCAGGGCTTGCATTTGGGATGGGTCTGGGCGGCCGAGAACGCCAGCCCATTTGTCTCCCGGGACTCATGCTCGCGTTTTTATTTTCTCAGAAAAGCCAAAAGCCGTGATTCCCATCTACGAAGGCGATTACCACCCCGAGCCCCTGACGGTGGAGGTGCAGATCCAGCTGAACCAGAGCCGCTCGGCGGAGGAGGCGCTGCGCACGTTCGCCGTGTAGGGCGCGGGCAGTAAAGGCTGTTCCCAGCACTCCCGCCTCGGCGTCGATCTTACCGCGCGCGTCGGAGGGCGGGTGTGGCGCCGGCGTCCTGGGAAGGAGGAGCCTCTGCCCCACTGGGCTCGTGCGGACCCCAGGACTGGGTGGGGATCGGGACACGTGCGTCCAGTTGCTGGCGCTGCAGAGACCCGCCACCCGGAGCCCGACCTCCCCAAAAGCCCCGCCCCAAGAACCCCGCCTCCCCATAAACCCCGCCCACCCGAGCCTCGCAAGCTCCGCGCACCTGGGCACTATCCGCCCTGGCTCCGTTGCACTAGCTCCTCGCCCCTGCCCCGGCGTCACGCTCAGGTAGGTCGGGAGCCGGGACCCCGCTGCTGTGAGGGAGGCTGGGTCACCTTGTGGGGAGGGGCGTCGCCAGGGCTGCCGTGCCTTTGCACCCCGCAGCCCGCTCTCCCGTCTCCTCCCGGGTCCCGGCGAGGACGCCGGCCACGCCCGGGTGCGGCGCGGGTCTGGCCTTGGCAGGCCGGGCTCGGGGCCCATGGGCCGCTCGGCTTCGGTTCTCCGGGCTGGGGACAGAGGCTGGAGCCGGGCGTCGTGGACCCCGCCATCCTGGGCCGCCCGCCCCCAACGCGCCGCGCTGTCGCCAGCCCCGGCCCGGGGGTCCCCCGCGGGGTGGGTCCCTGTCTCCGCCAGTCCTCCAGAGACCGTCGCGTTGAAAGAATGAACCAGAGCTCGGCCCCTGCCCACGCCGGGGTACTTGGGTCACCGAGTCCTGTGGGGACCGGAGGCGGCTGTAGCCCCAGGCCGAGCCTCAGGACCCGCACCCACCAGGAGGGGTCGTGCGCCCCGCGGTGGGTGGAGAGCCGGGCTCTGGGGTCACCGTGACGGGGACCCGGCTCGGAGGGCGGCGGGGGAGGCCGTGCGGCCAGTGCGTGGGGCCGCCAGTGCGGGGGACGGCGCCACCCGGGCCGCGGCGCAGCCTGGGCTGAAACCTCCCGGGACGGATCCAAGCCACCTGCTGTGTGCCCTTCTCGGTGAATGGCACCGCCGCCCACCTGGGCCCCTCGCCCACAGCTCGCGGTGCTCGCACACCTGAGACCCATCTCGCTCGTACCCCGCCACCGCCCGGCATCTTGAGCACGGAGACAGCCTCCAGCTGCCCTTCCTGCTTCCTCCCCAGCTTTCCGCAGCCCACCAGGAATAAGCGGTAGGAGTGACCTTTTACCAAACGTAGATGCTTTCACGGTCTCTGCCAGACCTCCCTGTCCCCCCGCCCCTCCCCCGCATAGATATCCAGGGCGCTCAGAAAATCCCGGTCGGTGGCTTACGCCTGTAGTCCTAATGCTTTGGGAGGCCAAGGCAGGAGGATTGTTTGAGGCCAAGAGTTCCAGACCAGCCCAGGCAACAAAGGGAGACCACATCTCTACAAAACATAGCCGGGCCCTCCCTGCACACCTGCAGTCCCAGCTACTGGGGAGGCCGAGGCCAGAGGATCGCTTGAAGTCAGGAGTTCCAGGCTGCAGTGAGCTATGATTGTGCCACTGCACTTGAGTCTGGGTGACAGAGACCGTCTGAAAACCAACAAAACCCTAGCTCTTTCACTAGCCTGACCGGCCTCTCCTACTGTAAACCCGCTTGGGCACCCCCCACCCCCTAACTCCTGCTCTGGAGCCGCCTGACTCTGCCCTGGGCCTGCAGAGCCAGGTCTTCACGCAGGGTCCTCTTCCTCACTCAGTTCTTGCTCAAATGGTCCTCCATCAAGGAGGGCTTTGTTAGCTACCCTTGGCTATGGGATCCGTCCTCCAGCCATTTCACTGCGTTAGGCTGTAACTTCTCCGCGTACCTGATTTCTGTGTTTTGTGCTCTCCTGTCAGGGCAGCGGCCCTGACTTGCTTGCCACCGAATCCCTAGCACCTAGCAGTTGCTTTTCTGGTAATAGCAGCTACGGCAGTGGCCAGTGCAGCAGACTGGTCGGAAGTGAAGGGCCGAAGACTTGGCAGTGGAGGGGACTGGGGCAGAGAGAGACACTGGAGGGACAAAAATGATGAGAAACTGAAGCCTGGTTTGCTACTGTGGACCTCGGGCAGGCCATTCTGGTGGATTCCATCTCCTCTTTGGGTCCCTGGGAGAAATCAGCACTTATAATGGGGTGAGAAGGCGGGGCAGGGTGTCTTGGAAGCCAACCCTGATACAAATCCCTAGCTTTCCTGCTTCCCTCTTGCTGTGTGGGGCTTTGTCTCACTGACTCCCCCTGGAAGCCCTGAGCTCTGAGGCAGGTGTGAAGGGTGTGTGCTTTGGTGGCCACGGCCACCCTGTGGTGCTGGTTCCTCTCCCAGGGAGGCAGTGCACTCCCAGGTCATCTTGGAGACACCCCACACAGAACCCCACAGGCACCAGGCTTTTTTGGGAAAGAGTTTGACTTCACACTTGAGCCCTGAATGTCAGTTTCATGCTTAGTGAATTTGATCCAAAGCTAAACTGAGTCTGTGCCGTTTTCACTAAAACTCATCAGGTGCTCGAGTTTCCTGGGAGAAAGGCTGGGAACATTTACGGTGTCAGCTGTAAAGTGGCTGCAAGTCATTTTGGGTAAGACAGACCCAGAAGTCCTCAGATGATGGCAGAGGGCAAGGGCTGGCTGTGCTTGGCCCATCCTCGGGGGAGGGAGGACTCTGGAAAGAGCCTGAGGACACGCTGAGAATAAAAGGAAGCCCAGAGGCCAGCAGGAACTTAAGCTGCTGGGGTGCAGGTAACTCCTGCCCAGCTCTGGAGGACAGGGACCTAGGGCTGGGACCTGCTCAGGTGGCTCTCTCCTTGCAGGGATTGGCAATGCTCCGCAAGCTGGGCTGGCTGGTCTCCTACAGCCTGGCTGTGCTGTTGCTGGGCTGCCTGCTCTTCTTGAGGAAGGAGGCCAAACCCACGGGAGACCCCACAGCCCGCCAGCCTTTCTGGGCTCCCTCAGCGCCCTGCCACAGCCGATGTCCACCCAACCACACAGTGGCTAGTGCCTCTCTGTCCTTGCCTAGCCGTCACCGCCTCTTCTTGACCTATCGCCACTGCCGAAATTTCTCTATCTTGCTGGAGCCTTCAGGCTGTTCGAAGGACACCTTCTTGCTCCTGGCCATCAAGTCACAGCCTGGTCACGTGGAGCGGCGGGCAGCTATCCGCAGCACGTGGGGCAGGGCTAGGGGACAGCAGCTGAAGCTGGTATTCCTCCTAGGGGTGGCAGGACCCACTCCCCCAGCACAGCTGCTGGCCTATGAGAGTAGGGAGTTTGACGACATCCTCCAGTGGGACTTCACTGAGGACTTCTTCAACCTGACACTCAAGGAGCTGCACCTGCAGCGCTGGGTGGCGGCTGCCTGCCCCCAGGCCCGCTTCATGCTAAAGGGAGATGATGATGTCTTTGTCCACGTCCCCAATGTGCTAGAGTTCCTGGATGGCTGGGACCCAGCCCAGGACCTCCTGGTGGGAGATGTCATCCGCCAAGCCCTGCCCAACAGGAACACTAAGGTCAAATACTTCATCCCACCTTCAATGTACAGAGCCAGCCACTACCCACCCTATGCTGGTGGGGGAGGATATGTCATGTCCAGAGCCACTGTGCGGCACCTCCAGGCCGCCATGGAAGAAGCTGAACTCTTCCCCATTGATGACGTCTTTGTAGGTATGTGCCTGAAGAGGCTGGGGCTGAGCCCAACGCATCACGCTGGCTTCAAGACGTTTGGAATCCGGCGGCCCCTGGACCCCTTAGACCCCTGCCTGTATAGGGGGCTCCTGCTGGTGCACCGCCTGAGCCCCCTTGAGATGTGGATCATGTGGGCACTGGTGACAGATGAGGGGCTCAAGTGTGCGGCTGCCCCCATACCCCAGCGCTGAGGGGTGGGTTGGGCAACAGCTCAAGAGTGGACTCTGTTGATTTTCTATCATGATGAGAAATTGATCCCTGCTGGTCTACAGGAAATGCTGACTTGGTTTCTGTAACCCCCTCACCTTGTTAGCTCTAATTAAAAACACTGCAACCTGGCTAACTTGTGTTGAATGGGAGCCAAAGTGGTGCCAGGAACCTATCGGGGAATTCCTGGAGCCTGAAAGGAGGAGGCTGCATGGGGCCCCAGGAGACACATTTTCTCTTTTCGATGCAGAAAAAATGTTACTCTTCTCCTTTGGATACAATGCAGAAAGGAAAAGAAAGGAACAAGAGGCATGTGTTAGGAGACTCCTGTTGAGAGCACCAGGTAAACACTGCATCCCTTCCCTTAGTAGTAATAGACTTTTCACTGCTTGGCCTGAGCTGTCGTCACAGGGCAGTGGGGACAGATCAGAAAACACATTAGAAACACTTAAATCGTACAAACTGGACAGGCTCCCCGCTCCCTGCCACAACTCGCATCCCAACAGCGGAACAAACATTAAATCATTTTCACAATAAAAACAGGTTAAACAGCTACTGAACTTAAGGGCATGACAACAAGGACCCCTCTTTCTAACCCAGGTTGGCAAAATGCTTCGGGTGTGAGGTAAAAAGATGGGTGGGTAAGAGAGCAGCGGAAGAGTGGGATGAAATGTTAAACAGGGTGCAGTGCCCAAGGGCCAAGAACCAGGTCCAGTGCGAGCCTGAGACCACTGGAGGAGGCACTGACAGCTCACAAAGGCATTTTGCCTGACTGGCCAGAGCAGGACCTGCTGCCTCTTCTCAGAGCAGAGACAGTCATGCCAACTGTGGGCACGGTGGCATCTGCCCCTGCTTTCACCACTGAGTGGGCAGACAGGGCAGTGGGCTCAAGCCTCAATCCTCACGCAGGTAGGCCTCCTGCTCTGTCTCGGCCTGCTCGTCCCCTTCCTCCTGCATTTTCTGACGGAGCTCTTTTATCTGTGCTTCTGCCAACTTGGTTTCTGCTTTCTGGGAGAGCTGGCGCACCTCCTGCACCTGCAGTTTCACCAACTGAATGTGATTCCTGGCGGTTATAGAGGCCTGATCTGCGCCTGCAAAAGATGGGACAATCGGGTTGAGTAGCTGAGCAGGGCAGAAGGCACATGTGGATGTCGGCCTGGGGGTGCTGTGGCTGTCATCCAAACCCTTCCTGGGGTCACTTTCCTTGACCTACCAGTTTTGTCTCTGCAGAGAACCTTCTACCTCTATGTTCAGGTCTGCATTTAACTAACAGTTAAAAACAGCATTTTTCTTCAGCTATCAGTGGCTAACATCACAATTATTAAATGCAACTCTCATAATCTTTATAGCTAATTTTTTTTTGTTATGCTCAGTGTATGACAGAACTTTATAGCTAATTTTTAAACTACATGTCTCCATTTCTTTTTGACAGAGATCACAAATAAAATTGTCAAAGTTTCCTTTTATCACCCTACCTAATCTTTGGAGGTAACCTCTTGGTATTTTGGGGTATTCTCATCTTTCAAAATGTGACCACACACATATGGAATGCATAGAAAAATATTTTGTTACTGTAAGTTTACATAACCGCATAAAAGGGATTAAACATGTTTTATAATTTTTTTTTTCACTTGAAAATGTGTTTTGAGCTCTATCATTTTACCTGCTGCTACGGTATTTCATCACCTGGGTATGTATTTTTTTTTTTTTCTTTCATTTTATGTACACTTTTTTTTTTAGAAAAAAAGAAAGAGGAAGAGATTTTAAAAAAGAGAGAAAAGGAGGAAGAAAGAAACAGCAAAAGAAAGAAAAAGAATGGAAGAGAGAAAGAGGAAGAGAAAGAGGGAGGGAGAATGGGATTCTTGTTTTATTGCTCAGGCTAGAATACAGTCTAAAAATGGGTATTAAAAACCTCTTTTATGCCAATAATTGTGTTTAACAATGGAGACAGGAAGGAATAGGGGATGAAAATAACAAATAAGCAGCCAACCAATATTTTATTTAAACCTGTGAAATGCTATGCAATTGCTGGG
>PVKP010035096.1:0-18366 GCA_004027715.1 Plecturocebus donacophilus | reverse complement strand
GGCACAGTCCATGCTAAGGGACCTGTGTCTCCCCACGTCACTACCTGCATTGGTTCCTTCCAGAGCTGTCTCTTTCTCACACTTTCACACACCTCCCCCATCTCAAAAATTCTCAACAGATATGGCAGGTCCCTCCCATGCCCTGGGGCAGTTCACACACACCTCTGTTCCTAAGACTTCATATGGAGCCCTTTCTCAAGTCTTAGGGCTACTTGCTCATTCTGCTGGTTGCACTTCTCTGTACTGACTCAATGAGCTTGATCTCACTGTTCTGTGTCAATAGCTGGCTCAGGGGGCTCTATCTCACCACTCTGTGTTGGTTGCCAGCCTAGCAAGCTCCTTCTCACGGCTCTCTGCAAGCCCCTAGGGTATGAGGTTCATGCAAATCAGTGAAGCCCCCCTATTCACTGCTTTCTCTCATGCACTCTGAGAGTTGGACTAACTCCCAAACCTTGAGAGGTGATCAAGCTCTCACTGCCCTCTATGGCAGGAGTTTCCTTTTCTGGGCCCTGATGTCTTACCACAGTTCTTGAAGTCTGCTGTCTCGAATTGCCTTGTAGTCTCCTCCAGGTTCCACTGCACTGTCAGAGGAGGGCTCCAGGACATGGAAGAGCCAAACTACTGTCTCTGGAAACTTTTCTGACAGTGTGCCTAGGACTTGGATCTCCCCAGCTTTGGGGCCCACACCCTACAGGCAAAGGAGACAGTAAGATTCCCATCTCTGCTCTCCTGGCTGGCTCACCAAAATGTTTCAGGAATTCAAGCCAAGGAGGACAAAGAGACCATGGAGAGTCAAGAGAATTTATTGGTGCACCGACTGATGACCAGGCTAATGCCTGTAATGGTTGCCATCCCTTAACAAAGAGAACATATTGCTTTTACACAATTTGTGGCAGGAAAACAAGGCAGGAAACAGATTTAGGGAAAAGACAGTTAATCAAGTTTTACAACCTTGGGAAAACATTTTTTTTTCGTGGTTATCTTGACCTTATAACCTTGCAGCTGAGGTAGGAGGCTGTATAGTTGATGAAGACATGCAAGGAGACCCTAAAAACAGGAATTGAAGAACTATGTGTGGGCTGCATACGTAAAGATATCCTCTCGTGCTCTTGTCTAAGTAGAGAGGGGGCTGTGCTAGGTCTGCTTTACCTCTGCTTTCTCTAAATACAGGTTTTATGACTAGCCTGGAATGTGGGTTGTGAGAAAAGTTGGCAGCTGCAGTTAGTTGGGCTAAGCTGGAGGGGTTACATATTTTTGCTTACTATGATTTTTTCTTAATAAGCTAGTCCTAATGTTAAGTATTACTTATTCTAATTCTGTCTTTGATTATATTTTTCTCCTCAATAGATAATGTGTAAGCAAATAGGCATGATTATACTCCAATAAAACTTTGTATAAAAAAACGACTTGGTAAGGTGAATTTAACCTGTGACCTATAGTTCACTGGCCCTTCATATAGGAGATAGATGGATGGTTATCATATAAAAATTGCATTAAAAGATTTAAAGACAAAGGAAGATTTTGTAGTAGTTCATGCTATAGTCTTATTTTTTTTGTCTCCAATCTGTGGCCTAGTATCAATCTATTAGGAAAGTTTGACCCATCCAGGGAAAAATGAGTGAAGTTCTGAAGCTCAATTTACACATTTAAACATGTAGGTCTTTGCCATTATTTTATTTTGATTTGTTTTACTAAAATTTTTTAACTTAAAAAATTACAATTGTAATTGCTGGAGTTTCTTTTTCCCTGTGAAGGGCATCAGTTAAGGGGCCGTGTTTAACTAGGGAATATAAATATAAAATAAATAAGTTTGTGTTTCCAGTGGCAATAGGAAGATACAGCAAAGACACAAAAGAGGTATAGTTAATATGGTCTAGTGATTATTGAGTTTAAAAGCTAAGGGACATAGACAGTCTCAGGTTATTCATAAGTCTCCAGATTGTGCATGAGCATTTGCTCATTGGGAAGGAGTGGGAAATTGTCAGGTCAACAGAGAAGTGCAAACAGTCATGGGAAAGACCAACAGTTTTCTTTACATGTTGAGTTTAATGAAACATTCATCTGGGATATTTTCAGTAGGTAATTCTATTATAGGCCTTTCTAACTGGAGACAGAACTCTGGTTGGAGATGCAGGCTTAGAATAATTTTATTATAATTATTAGGCAAAGCCATAGATCTCAGTGATCTCATCCATGATGAAGAAGTTCCAGAATAAGAAGAAAGCCATTGACAAAGCCCTGGGAATATCAACATTTCAGAGTCAAAGGACTTGGTAAAGGAGATTGAGCAGCGTCTAAAGAAAAGTAGGAGAGTCAGAGAAAGTGCTGTTGATGTTTCTTTTAAATGTGAGAATTTCAAGCAGGAAGATTACTGAAAAGCCAACTGGATTTAACTTAAAAGTACTTCAGTACTTTTCAAAGCAATTATTTTATATTGTTCAAAGCAGTTATTTTATACTGTTAGATACACTTTTGATATGGTGGATATTTCTGATGTCCACAAGGAAATCTCCCAAGACCTTACCTAACTTTTTGTAACTAAAGCAACCTACATACACAGGGTCTGGGAAATTGTCTACATGGTGAGTACACACACCAACATTTTTCTAGAATTATCAAAATTTAAGTGTTATGTGTGAGGAAAAGTGTTGTCTTTTTATTTGCTTCTTGTGGAGGGTGGAGATCTGTATTTTGCCTCTCTCTCTCTCTCTCACACACACACACACACACGTACAGTAATTCACCCTTATCCATGGTGGGCATTTTCTAAGATATCCAGTGAATGTCTGAAACTGTGGATAGTATGGAACCTTATATATGCATGTTCTATTTGTATACATGCATATTTGTGATAAAGTTTAATTTATAAATTAGGCACAGAAAGAAATTAACAATAACTCATAATAAAATAAAACAATAACAATATATTGTAATCCATGTTAGGTTAATGTGAGCTCTCAAAGTGTCTTGTACTCCCCCTTCTTTTTTGTGTGATGCTGGTGAGTTAATATAATTCCTACGTGATCAGATTAAGTCAGGTGAATGAGGTAGGTGTTGTCATGTGGTGTTAGGCGCCTGTTAATTTCTGGCTATCTGACTATACATCAGAAGGAGGATCATCTGCTTCATGTGACCCTAGATCACTGAACCCGGATAATGTTGATGGTTGGGATTCAGGAACTGACCATTTTGATGACTAATGGACAGAGAGCATATACAAAGGGATGATTCATGACCTGGGTGAGATGATCCAGGGTGTCTTAATATTTCATCATACTCCTTAGAATGACACATTATATAGAACTTATGATTTGTATTTTTCTGGAATTACCTATTTAGTATTTTGTACTGTGGTTGACCATGAGTAACTGAAATGAGAGAAATCAAAACTTGGTTTTACATTGTTAAATATATGTTTGGTCTTCAATATTGTTTTCTGGCATACAACTCATAAAATATTTACAATCTCCAAAGTGATTTATGCTAATAATTGAGTGATGGCTAGCAGTCCCTAGGTAGCTTCGGGATAGGAGCTGATCACATACACATGCAAAGACATAATCAGATTGTTGGGACGTTCATCTCCACCCTTCAACCTCCTAGGAGGTGAGAGAAGCTGAAGGTCAGGTCAATTATCAATGGCCACAAATTTATTCATTTATGCCTATGTAATAAAGCTTTCTTAAGAACCCAGAAGGACTGGGATCTGAGACCTTCTAGATAGCTAAATATATGGAAGAGTTTGGAGGCTGATGTGCCCTGGGAGGGCATGGGAGTTCCATAAGCCTTCCCCCATAACTTGCCTTATGCATCTTTTCATCTGTATCCTTTGTAATACTCGGGTAAATCTGTTTCCCTTAGTCTTTGGAGCACTCTAGCGTATTAACCAAACCCAAATAGGGAGTCATGAGAACCACAACTTGAAAACAGCTCGTTAGAAGTTCAGAGACCCAGATTTGCAACTGGTGTGGGAGGACAGTCTTGTGAGACTGAGCCCTCAGCCTTGGACACTTTCTAGATAGATAGTGTTGGAATTGAATAGAGGACAACCAGCTGGTTTCTGCTACAGAATTGATTGCTTACTTAGTGGAGAAAATCCTCAACACATTTGGTCACAGAAGTCTTCTGTATTTTTTTATTTATATGCATTGATTTAATGCATTTCACTTTTTTCTTCAGCAGTGGATGTAAGTTCTGTACTGAGGTAAGACTTTACAGTTTTTTAAACTTACATGTTAACTAAGAAAATATAGAGAAAAGAAACCAACGTCAGTTGAGTATTCTACTCAGGGCTAGACAACATATGATGTGCTTAACATTTACCATCTTATATAGTCATTACACAGCTTTGCAAATTATCTGTGCTACTATCACCTACTTTATATTAATCAGGCAACTGTGGTTTGGACAGGTGGATTAATTGGCCTATGATTTCCTAGCTAAACAGTAGCTCACCCTTGAGCTCACCATCAGCCTACCTTGCTCCAAAATCCCTTCTCTTATTCTTCAGCATAGATTGATAGAGACCTGTGCATCAGTAGGATCAAGGTACAGGCCCAGATGGGATCAATTCACAAAGTCACATTTTGTTATATATTAACTTTTTTTAGAGTTTTTGCTTAGAACCTTGGTTAATCCCAGAGTTTGTTCTAACATGTTTGACAGTTAAGTGGTAAACAGCACCTTGTTTTTATCATAAAAATTCTTAGAGCAGATGTTACTTAGCTGTGGCCACAAGACATAGGTTTTTATCTCATAAGCAAGACCAGATAAATCCCATAGAGGTATTATTTTACTCTAAGTTAGAATATCTGCATATAGATGATGTTCTGTTAATTATATTTAGAGGCTACTTCTTATGGATTTCTCTAGAGGCTACTTCTTATGGATTTCTCTATTTACTGCCTTCCCAGATTAGTTTTTCTTCAAGGCAGAACCCTGCTTATTTGCATGCACTCTTACTTTATTCCTACACTCTTATTTGTTCTTCCATGACTTTACTACAATCTTTTCCTGATTACTTTCTTCTTTACTTTGTGCTGTGTTCTTTTCTTCTGTTTTATTTTTTTCCTTTCTGCCAGCCCCATTTTCCTATAGTTAAAATGAAAAAAACATGGAATTTTAGGATTTTAAGGACTCTTGGAGGCTTATCAAAGTACTTTCATATTTCAACATCTATTTAATATCCTGGAAAAATGGTTGTTCAGATGAAGAATCTAAAACTCAATGTGACTTATTTAAATATAGGAAGTAGCAGAAGTAACATTTGAACTCATTTCAAAGCCCAGAACTCTGGTTTCTGTATCGTCATGTAAGTGAGTGAGTGAATAATAGAAAGGAAGAGGGAATTGGTCTAATTAAATCAATGGAAAATGATAAGAATGGAATTAACTGGAGAACCCAGGGGAAGTAGCTGAGAATTAGCGGGGAAAGGCCACATTCGAAGAGAAACAATCCCAGGATTAGTAGGAGTAACGGTTTTACCAATGAGATAAGGATATTGGGCCTTATGACAAGTTTGATGAAGATGAAAGAGGAACAAAAACACATAAGGCTTTGGGAATTATCTAGAAAGGCATATTAAAATAGGGTTCAAAGGAAGTCCTGAATAGGTCACTGCCTTTTTGTTTGTTTAATTGGAGGAACAGACAAACCTCAAGCTTTCTATTGAAAGATTAAAAAAATGAGCCACTGGGAAAAGTCTCTATGAGCAGATAGAAATGTCCTATTATGCTCTTTCACCCCAAATCTCACAGGAGTGGCTTAGAGCCCCTTGGGTGTTAGGGGACTGAAGGTTTCTGAGTTACATAGCTTTGTGGCCCAGGGCAGGTTTCCCCTCCCCTTTGACTCTTTTTCCAAATCTCTGATGTCCTACTTATATACATGTAAAACAGGGGTAACATTGGCTGGCAAATAAATCATAGAGCTTCATTTGGGTGTTTGGTGACATGCTTATGCTGGAAGTGATTGACTGACTGAGACTCCACTGTGTTGATTTCCAGGAACAGGTATATGCAGAGCTCCTAGGTTGGTAATCTGAATTTATCTTTTCAGTAATCTGTGCTTTGATGAGCTGAATATTTAAAGATTGGAGACTGCCATGATGCCCTGCAGAAGAAAGGTTTGAACATGGGAGACACTTTCACTATATATTGTGGCTTCCACCTTCAGATCTTTCTCTCTGTGTATATATAGTACTTAGAGAAATCCAACTACCAGGACTCAGTTTTTCTAGGAGTCTCTCTCCTTAAGTACAAGTTCCTATGTAGATTTGTAAGGCTTTTCTAGTTTATGCAGACCTGAACAAGGAAGGATCAGTATAATAAGTAATTAGATTTTTTTAATGTTTCAATTTTTGTTGAAAAGAATATTCCCAATAACAAATATACATTTGTGTTTTGACCTTTGTAGGTTCAGCTTTTCAATATTTCAAACATTTCAGGGCATTCTCTGTAGTGTTTTAGGGTGAAAGGAAGCAACAGAGCCTTCTTAAGTTGTTTTATGCTGAGAAATAAAAAATATCATTTTCCAATGACACAGATTAGTCTTTGAATTAGAGATAGATAATGGATAAGGGACAAGGTAACTGTATCTTTCTACCTCATTTTAGATTATCAAGTTTGTTCCAGTTTAGATATCAAAAGTTATATCAGACATTTTTAGTTCATCTTTGAAAACAGACAGTTTGTGAGAACAAATTACACTCAGAGTATGCCAATATATTGGCTGTCACCCTTTGTTATGGAACTAAGAGTGATTCTTCATTGGATCTTACAAGTTGCAGTGATAGGGTCAAAAATATGTAACTATTATTTTTTTTAAAACAGAGGCCATATTTTAATTCCACCAAGGAACATAATTTATATACAGAGGACTGGTCTTTCCCCAGATTTTGTTTTTTGTTTTTGTTTTGTGAAGTAAGCACCAAGACATGAACTAGCAGATTTTCTTCTTAAATATATGAATTTGCTCATTTTCATTTTATCTTTTTGCTTTAAAGTCTTTTTGGCAAACCAACTATTAAAGATTCAGTCTACAAAAGTTGAGGAGGACTTCAGCCTTGTTGCCAAGGTAAAATGGTCTCTCGTGAAGTTGATTTTCTCAGTTGGAATCTAGTTCTATGTAGTGTTTACTTTACATGTTTAACAGTGGTGTGAGTATCATTGTTTTATGTTGATAATATAAAGTTAGTCAGACAAAAACATTTTATAGAAATATGACTAGTTGATTTAAAACTTTATTTTTTTACTTTTGTAAATAACAAATGATTGGTAAATACTTTGAGGGGGTGAGGGCCAAAAAAAGGAATGGGCTGGAGAATACATTGTAACTGGAACATTATAGTAGAAAAAATCTTCTCCACATTAGAGAATATGTAAAATTTGGTAAAGGTTTATTTGGGTAAGTATTCTTACTGTGACTTTTAAAATTATTCTATTGTAACTGAAGACAACTCATGCTTAAATTTATCTTTAATTGATTCAGTTACTTATTATAGTAATCAAGAACTCTCTCTGATACTGTTCAGTTCCCAAACTATACCACATAGCATATAGAATTTTTTGGCACTTATTATTTTAATATCACATAGTTTTTAGGAGAAAGCGTTTTTTTGATTTCTGTTCTTGGTTTTTTAATTACATCAAAACAATATTAGAAATTGTCAAAATTTATTTGGGTGTGGTGGTGCATGCCCATAGTTCCAGCTACCAGGGAGGCTGAAGCAGGAGTATTGCCTGAGCCCAAGAATCTCAGATAGTGTGGGCAACATAGTGAGACCCTATCTCTACTTAAAAATTAATATTTGTAGAAATTCAGAAATGTAAATTCTCTTTCTCCAAATCTGTATAAATAAGGGATGCCAGTGTGTTTTATAAGTTATTTCATTAAGAGTGTATTTTAAACTCTTCATCTATATGAAGAATACAGGTTTTACCCCAAGTAAAAAACCAGTTCAGGAAGCAGAGAAACTTAATAAGCATATAATAAGATTTTAATTTCAGAATTTTTAAATTGTGGTTTGTAAACATATTATTCAAAGGTCTTTGATCACATTTGAAATTTTTAAATTTTAGAACATTTTGTATTTAGTTATTTAAATAATCATTTTGAAGCTCTTGCCTCACTATGAGATATTGAAGGTTAGAAAATACACTTGTGTACCTCCTGTCATTCCCAGGATACAGTCTTGCCTATAAGAAGCATTTTAAGAGGTTTTCATTGTAAATAAATAAGCAGACAATTGTATTTTTATATAATGGAATGTTACAAGTAAGGTAATATGCATAATATATCTAATAATTAAATCTAATGCAATTCTAAAATATGGCTTTAATTTTTTTAATGTTTAGAATACGTAAATTCAAGTGAGTTATGCAGAGAAAATATGTCTTAAATAAAAAGACGACAAATCAGAGATATGTAGTAAGTAGGAAAGAATGTTACATTGTATATTCTGGTACCTTCTAAGTGGAGTTTAGATTTAGAAAATTTAATACATTTTAGTCTCAATTCATGTTTTTTCAAGCAACATATTATTATATTTAAATTTTATTTATTTATTTTTAAAAATGTATTTATTGTACTTTAAGTTCTGGGGTACATGTGCAGATTGTGCAGGTTTGTTACACAGGTATACACGTGCCATGGTGGTGGTTTGCTGCCTCCATTACCCCATCATCTACATTAGATATTTCTCCTAATGTTAGCCCTCCCCAATCCCCCAACCCGCTGCTATTCATCCCCTTGGCACCATCCTCCAGGACTTGGTATGTGATATTCCCTCCCTGTGTCCCTGTGTTCTCATTGTTCAACACCCACTTATGACTGAGAACATGCAGTGTTTGGTTTTCTGTTCTTGTGTCAGTTTGCTAAGAATCATGGTTTCCAGTTTCATCCATGTCCCTGCAAAGGACATGAACTCATCCTTTTTTATGGCTGCATAGTATTCCATGGTGTATCTGTGCCACATTTTCTTTATCCAGTCTGTCATTGATGGACATTTGGGTTGGTTCCAACTCTTTGCTATTGTAAACAGTGCCACAATGAACATACTTGTGAATGTGTCTTTAGATTTATAATCCTTTGGGTATACATGCAGTAATGGGATTGCTGGGTCAAATGGTGTTTCTAATTCCAGATCCTTGAGGAATTGCCATATTGTCTTCCACAATGGTTGAATCCATTTACACCCCCTCCAACAGTGTAAAAGCATTCCTATTTCTCCACATCTTCTCCAGCATCTGTTGCCTCCTGATTTCTTAATGATCTCCATTCTAACTGGCATGAGGTGGTATCTCAATGTGCTTTTGGTTTGCATTTCTCTAATAACCAGTGATGATGAGCTTTTTTTCATATGTTTGTTGGCTGCATAAATGTCTTCTTTTGAAAAGTGTCTGATCATATCCTTTGCCCATTTTTTGTTGGGGTTTGTTTTTTCTTGTAAATTTGTTTAAGTTCTCTGTAGATTCTGGATATTAGCCCTTTGTCAGATGGGTGGATTGCAAAATTCTTTTCCCATTCTGTTGCTTGCCAGTTCACTTCATTGATAGTTTCTTTTGCTGTGAAGAAGTTCTTAAGTTTAGTTAGATCCCATTTGTCTATTTTGGCTTTTGTTGCCATTTTCTTTGATGTTTTAGTGATGAAGTCCTTGTCTATGCTTATGTCTTGAATGGTATATTGCCTAGGTTTTCCTCTAGAGTTTTTACAGTGTTAGGTCTCATGTTTAAATCTTCATCCATCTAAAGAGGGAATCCTCCCTAACTTGTTTTATGAGACCAACATCATCCTGATACCAAAACCTGGCAGACATGCAACTAAAAAAAAATCAGGCCAATATCCTTGATGAATGTTGATACAAAAGTCTTCAATAAAATACTGGAAAACCAAATCTAACAGCATATCGAAAAGCTTATCCTGCATCATCAAGTAGGCTTCATCCCAGGGATGCAAGCCTGGTTCAACAACCACAAATCTATAAAGGGAATCTATCACATAAACAGAACCAAAAGCAAAAACCACATGATTATCTCAATAGAAGCAGAGAAGGCCTTTGACAAAATTCAACGACGTTTTATGCTAAAAACTCTTAATAAATTAGGTATCGATGGATCATATCTCAAAATATTAAGAACTATTTATGACAAATCCACAGCCAACATCATGCAGAATGGGCAAAACTGGAAGCATTCCCTTTGAAAACTGGCACTAGACAAGGATGCCCTCTCTCACCACTCCTATTCAACATAACATTGGAAGTTCTGGCTAGGGACATCAGGCAAGAGAAAGTAATGAAGAGTATTTGAATAGGAAGACAAGATGTCAAAGTGTCCCTGTTTGCAGATGACATAATTTTATATTTAGAAAACCCCATCATCTCAGCCCGAAATCTCCTTAAGTTGATACACAACTTCAGCAAAGTCTCAGGATAAAAAAATCAATGTGCAAAAATTGCAAGTATTCCTATACACTAACAGTAGACAGAGAGCCAAATCATGAGTGAACTCTCATTCACAATTGTTACAAAAAATAAAATACCTAGGAATACAACTAACAAGTGATGTGAAGGACCTCTTCAAAGAGAACTACAAACCATTGCTCAAGGCAATAAGAGAGGACACAGACAGATGAAGAAACATTCCATGCTCATAGTTAGGAATAATCAATATCATGATAATGGACATACTGCCCAAAGTGATTTATACAATTCAATGCTATCCCCATCAAGCTACCAATGACTTTCTTCAGATAATTGGAAAAAAACACCTTAAACTTCATATGGAACCTAAAAATATCTTGCATAACCAAAACAATCCTAAGCACAAAAAACAAAGCTGGAGGCATCACAGTATCTGACTTCAAACTATATTACAAGGTCACTGTAATCAAAACAGCATGGTACTGGTACCAAAACAGAGATATAGACCAATGGAACAGAAAAGAGGCCTCAGAAAGAACACCACAAAACTACAGCCATCTGATCTTTGACAAACTTGACAAATATAAGCAATAGAGAGAGGATACCCTATTTAATAAGTGGTGTTGGGAAAACTGGCTAGCCATATGCAGAAAACTGAAACTGGATCCCTTCCTTACACCATATATATTACTCTTTAGAATTATAATTACCAATACATTCTTCAAGTTAAAAGTGTATAAAACTTTCCTTTTTTAAATTTTTTCTCTCTTTGTAGTAAGAATGTTTTAGATTTTAGGTTGTGGTTGAAGACTGTGTGTAACTAATTGAATGATATAATAAAAAATTAAAATCTTTATTACAAAGGTATTAATAAAATAACTAATTATAGTGTAAGTACTAATCAGCATCATAAAAATATATTGTGAACAAAAGTCTTTATTAGAGGCATTTCATCACATATGTTATAGTAGTTGTTTTTCCTTTTCTTTCATGACTGAAGCTCATACTTGATTGACTGGTCATGTCTCTTGTTTGCTTCTACTTCCTCTTTCGTCTTTTAAAAAATAATTTACCCCAGACTTTTTCTCACAGAGTAAATTTCTTCAGTATCTGGTTTTTAGGCCATCTCTGTCTCATTTGTCAGCACAGTTAGTTACAGGTTTCTATTTAGTTGCTATGTATGGTTTCCATTAATCAACCATTCCCCTCCCCCTAGCCCACAATGATTTACTCTTTTTTTCCATTTGTTGGAAGAAGGTAAATTCATACAATTATTTATATTTAGCTTTTTGACACACAGAATAGAAACAACCTATATTATTTCAATGAAAACCAGTTTAAATAAGGTACTATTAAAAACTAAACTCTCACATTTTTTCACACAAGAGGTAATTAATACAACTCTAAATCATGAAGAGATATTTCAAAATATAACATCTAATTTTAATTTTTTAATATTAATTATTTTTACAATACTATATACTACATAAGGGTAAATTTTTATCCTAGATTATTTTGGTGAAGAAAAATAATCTAATGGATACCACTGTTTTTGAATAATAATCAATTAGATGAAGGTGATCAAAGGAAATAGCCAGGTAATAAAAAAACTACTCAGATGTTTTGGAGTGACTTATAGCTTATTATAATAAAGAGCTGAAAGAAAATATAAGGAAGACTATAGGTAAGGACAATTTGTTGTACTCTTTAAAATACCTAGTAAAGAATAATTTGAATGTTTCTAGTGTAAAGGAAAGATAAATACTTAAGGTGATTAATATCTCAACTCTTCTTATTTAATTATGTGAATGTGTTGTTATAATAAGTAGACCCAAATCATGTACATTTATATTGTGTCTACTAAAATTCATAAACAAGGAAAGAAAATTTAATTCTCAATTCTTTTAGTAAATTTATATTTTATCTTTAACCTAGTTATATTAGTGAAGAATGCAAAGTAAAATCTATTTTAGGCCTTGTAAGGTTTATTGTGAATTATTAATTTTTGACTATTTGGTTTTTGTATAAGATTTCTAACTTATTGTTTGATATATTTGTAGGTTATTTAACTGATTTATCTTACTCTTTAACATAACCTTGGTAGCTGTTTTGAATATTTTTGAGAATAGACTATAAATAATAAGCATTTTATTTAATCTTGTTTTTAAAATTAAATTTTTTGATCAAATGAACAAGGTATTTTATCTCTCAAAATATAAAAATCACTTTTTAGCTGTGACATTCTCAAAGAAATAAACATAGAAATTCTTCATCTCTGGAAATATTCTGACATCTTTCCCTCATAATATATAGATTTAATGGTATTATATAAACACATCAAATGAATGTAATTTTGTGAATTTTTAAAAAAGTAAAGCACTTATTATCATGGAATCATAGGTAAGGAAAGATTGTTAAAAGAGCATACAAAATTATCATTGGAAGATGATTTTTTACTCTTAAAAATATCTGTTACAATTTGAACATTTTCTATTACTTCCAGGAAGGCTTATTAACTTTAGTGTTCATAATTATTTAACTTTGCACAAATATTTGTTTATCTCTAAAACTCAGGAATACTGTTGGCTTGAATTTTTAGTTTCTTTCTTCATTTCCCCTGTAAATACCGATCCTACTTGACAGTCATATATATGTGTTAAGCTATTAAATCTTCAACTTGAATAATTACAGCTTAATTTTCTTTATATGAGACCTTTTCTCCAATTTTAAGCTACCATCCTATATGGTGTAAATAGGCAATTCAAGCTGGTATTATATTGTTTACAGGAACATTAGAAAAGCATGTGAATTTTAAAACAGGGTTTTACATTTCTATCTCACATTATAGTAGTACTTAGAAATATCTCATAATTCTATAATTAGGTAAGCATTTCTCTTGTACAATGAAAAGTTTCAAGGGTAATTTTTATAAAGGTCCTTTTTCAGAATCTTGCAGAATCTTGAATTAGTGTTTTAGAATTCAATGTTTTCATTCAATTCAAGGATGCATATTTCAATAATATTTCAAAAATAATATTCACCTATATAAATAAAATTAAATTCTAAAAACAAATGTGAAAATATATAATTGAGAAACTTAATCTCGTGTTTGTCTCTCTCCTTTGATTTTGTTTTCAAGATTTCAGCATTCTGCATAGGTTTGTGTTATTTAATTCTACCCATCTAGATTCTTTTATAAATATTTATCTTCTTAACACTAGGTAATTTTCCTGATGTATGTCATCTACTCGTACTCCAAATGTATTTATCCAGATATTTTTTCAAGCCCCTTGGATGCCTCAAATTTTATAGGTCTCAAACTAAAAACTTCATTTTTATTCTTTTCCTGACTCTTTTCTTACGCTTTGTAATCTACTGTCATCTGGTTTCCCAACCTAGTAAATAACACCTAGGAAGTAGCAGTGAAACTCTCGAGCACTTCAACCTGCACTTCGACCCTCCCCCACATCCTACACGTAAACCCTCCTCCACATCACCGATCCAGTCACACACCAAATTTTGTATTTTATACCTTCTTATTGCTTTCCATCTCTTATTACCATAATTAACTCTCTACCTATAATTTTGAAGTACTCCTTTCTAGTTTTGTCCCATCTCCCCCATGTTCATCTATCTTTATATTGCTGGAAGGGACACCTTTCTAAAACATATTTGTAATGATGTAACTCATCTGCACATTGAGTGAATATCCATTACACAAAGGGGTAAGTTTACACTCTATCATGACACATATGTTATCTGGTCTGGCCCCATTTTATCTCTTCATCTCATTTCCTCTGACTATGTTCCAGTTTGACCACATCACTTTGGCACCCCTGATTTGCCATGTTGTTTCATGTCTTATTATTTTGCACATGATATTGCACCAAGAGTCTTTGTATCTAGACTCTATACTTTATTTAATTTCCAAATATGGCCCAATTATGGCAGCACTTTCTATGGTTTTTAGGTAAAACTGATTGTTCTCTTCCTTGACTTAAATTGTAGAACTAGTGAATTATACTTTTTGCTCTTATTTGTTTTCATATGACTCTACCATTTTTTTAATATAAGCCAGAATCTATCTTCTGTGTCTATTTTCTGCTTCTGCAATGATAGTACCTGTGATTTGATAGATACAATGTAAGTTTTGAGTTTTTTTTTTCTTACTGACAATTTGAGTGAGTGAGTGAATAAATACAATTTTTTTCTGGAATTAATTTTGTTTCTTCTATTTTTTTGAATAGGAGGGCGCCACAAAGATAGTAACTGGAAAACAAGAAAATTATGTTAGCATTACTGAATGAGCTCCACAGGATTAAACAAGTAATGACAATTTTATTTTCTATACCAAAGTAATAGAAGTGGTAAGTTAGTGAATACCTCTGAAAATTAATATATGCTTCAAAGCTATTATTTAAATAACAATTTTATAGATCCAAATATAATATCTACTTAAAAAATACTTTTTGCTATGTTTCTTCATACTATCATTTTTCTGAACCTGATTCCATCCTGAAATTCTATTTTTGCTATTAACTTTATTTTATTAAAATATTTATAAATGGTTATAAGTTGTATACATTTTTACAATTAACAGTAATAAATGTTCTTCTATATGTGTCCATGAATAACATTTTGTTAATAAGATACCCACATCAGAATCAGGGCAAAAAGAAGTTACAAAGTCGCCTTCAGATTCTAAGTACCGTGTGCTGTTATTTTAAAATGTAAGTAATAAGTAATGTTAAAACATTAAAAACAATAAAACAATGACTTTATTCTCTCACCTCTGCATGTATCTATAATAAATTATTTTCTGACATTCATCTGAACATGTTTATAATCAAGTGCCAAGTAGATAACTGCTTCACAGTGCAATTATGCTATTTGCAGGATTAACTTAAGAAGCCAGCATGAATAATGAAAAAGAAAATAAGGCTTAGAAGTCATTAGGACTCTGTTTGAGTTCTGAAGTTCATTTTGTCTAAACACTAAACAATTTCTCTGTGTTCACCTATGGGCAAATGTATGATTCTGTGTATATCTAGATGTACAAAAGCTCTAATTGGATTCAGAGTAAAATAGTTTAAACTGTAGTCTTAGTTTTGTACAACTTGGAACTTGAAAAGTTCATACCTGGGACTTGAAAATATTCATATGTATTGATTATCCAGTATAGATCTGAAGGAACATTTCAGGAATTGGATAAACATGAAAAATAGGACACCCGTAAGACTATAATAACAACAATTTGGTTGAGTAGTGTTTTAATCAGTAGACATTCTTTTCCCAAATAGAACTCTTTGAGTCCCTTTGTGGCCACCATGTTTGCAGCCACATAAATATCAAATAATAATGTTGTAGTGCAAGGTCACAAGTGTGGATGTGGAAGTGATAGGAAAAGTCTCAACACTTAGAAGCAACAGCTGAATAGTGCTAACAGCAATAAGTGGATGGCAAAAGATAACTCTGTATTTTGGTTCTGTCACTTATTAGTTGTGGGAACTTGGAAAAAAAACATTTAACTTAATTAAATACCAGTAACCTTGTTCATAAAAATCGTTCTCATATCTGCCTCTTAGGTACGTGTGATGAGGTAATGTTGTAACAAATGCGAAAAAATTTTGTAAACTGAAAGTCTGTATACAAATATAAGACAAAATTATCAAAGTGGCATTTAAATTAAAGCAGTATTATTAGGACAAGAATGTGGGGAGTAAGAACAGGCATATGGATTTCTAATTTGTGGTAAGGGGATGGTAGCTTGCAGCAGGCTACTACTACAGATTTTCCTTGGAAATATAGCAGTTTGGAAAGTTAGACTTTTCTGATGAGATTTTACATATTTTGACCTAGAGTAATTTCTTTTTGAGCACCAACTGTGTGCTAGGCAGTGAGTCTCTGAATGTCCAACATGTGGCATTATGGTGTGGTAGTATAAAGACAATAACAAATAACCATAACTATTTTTTAAAAAACAAAGTGGAGAATGTTAGGTTAGAGAAAATTGAAGAACTTTCTATTTAGCATGAGTATGTGAGTGCCAGTGGAATTCTATTGTCAGAGCAGACCTTTCTGAGACTGCCATTTAATCTCTCATTTCAAAGATGGGGAGTCTGCCATGTGAAAGTTTAGGAGAAAGACATTTTGAACAGAGAGAACAGTGAATCATATTTGTTCATCATTTGTTCACAACCTAGAATGGATTCAAAGCAGAAAGTGAAGTAACAACCAACATCCCCCCCTTCTCATTATTCTAAGGTTAAAAAAAATCCGCAAATAAGTGTATGGCACATATTAGATGTTTCACTAATACAAGTTTTCATTCTTTTTTAAATGAAGGCCTGCTCTACTTTTCTGAAGTTATATCTTAAGAAGGAATTGCATACTTTATCTAATAATTGTTTGCTTTCATTTAAAAATAATACACATATAAGTTTTTCTTATGAATCTTTCATTTTATCAGCAAAAAACTTACCAAAATTATTATTATTTTTAGGTGTTTCCTAAATGAAACAGCTTCTACAGAGCTCCGTTTCTACTCTCCATGACATACTCAACTCCATGCATAGTTTTAAACTAAAATTCTATAATTATGCATGTCAAATGTTTAATCATTTTGTATTCTGTTTGAAATGCCCTATTACTTTTGGTGAGGACTACAGAGTAAACCAGATACTGTGAAATTAATTCGTTTTTGAAATAAGCACGAGTGAACTTTTTTGTTAATAAGATTATTTCCCATGCTCTTTAGCCTAGTCAATAGCCACATGGAGATATAAGTTAAGCCTGATCTACAGAGAATATGTGAGGTTTTCTTTTGAAATGTTTTGGTTTTCAGTATGTAAACAGTTCTTAAATCTAATTGCCTTTAAAGTAAAAAAAAAAGTGTTTTAAAAGTATTTTAAATAAAAATATGATGCTTGTCATTGTTATTAGTTTAAAATTGAAATTATCTACTGAGGCAGGCCATGGTGGCTCATGTCTATAATCCCATTGCTTTGGGAGGCCAAGGCAGGTGTATCACTTGAGGTCAGGAGTTTGAGACCAGCCTATCCCACATGATGAATCCCTGTCTCTGCTAAAAATACAAAATATTAGCCAGGCGTGGTGGTTCATGCCTGTAGTTCCAGCTACTTGGGAGGCTGAGAAGGGGGAATCACTTAAACCTGGGAGATGGAAGTTGCAGTGAGCTGAGATAGCGCCACTGGGTGACTCAGTGAGACATTGTCTCAGGAAAAAAAGAAAATATTTATTGATATTACCTTTAACAGATTATCTCTGAGAGTGTTGTACAGAATTATATGTGTTTACATGATGCAACATATCAAAAGGAAATAAAGATAATAAATGGCAAAATAGAAGGTAAGAACCATTTTTTATTTAAAACATCATTTGACCAAATGTTTTTCTAAATGCATGAGGTCTGATATACCCTGATAGCCAAAGAAAATTATTTTCTAAATGCATAGAAAGGAAGAAAAAATGAAGTGAAAGTTATATGTCCTCTCAGATGTTGGCAACAGGTTATATTCAGAGTCCAAAAAAAAAAGCTGACTTATTAAATTCAAGATACTCTAAGACCTGAGAAAAAAGTAAAAGGGATTTAAGACTGAGAAAGACAGAGGATACGGGAGTACCTGAGGGAACAAGAAGCGGGTTTATATAATGGAGAATGGTAAAAATAATTCTTTAGTAAAAGGTAGAGCATGGTTAGAAAGTTGGGAAAAATTTTAAATGAGTTTCCATTACCAAAATTTTCCAGATAATTACAGCAAAGACATTGTCATTCCTGTCTTTCTCACTGCTGGGAAGGCATTGAGGATAGAAGAATGAAGACATTAGGGATGGAAGCACGTGACCATGGAGAGTTGTGATTCATCTGCCATACATGAATATAAACATATTTGCACAGCCATGTATGTGTATAATTTGTCATGCACACC
>PVKP010035095.1:0-23644 GCA_004027715.1 Plecturocebus donacophilus | reverse complement strand
AATAAAATACTGGCAAACCAACTGCGACAGCACATCAAAAAGCTTATCCACCATGATCAAGTGGACTTCATCCTGGGAATGCAAGGCTGGTTCAACATACACAAGTCTATAAACGTAATTCACCACATAAACAGAACCAAAGACAAAAACCACATGATTATCTCAATTGATGCAGAGAAGGCCTTTGACAAAATTCAACGGCTCCTTATGCTAAAAACCCTCAATAAACTAGGTATCGATGGAACGTATCTCAAAATAATAAAAGCTATTTATGACACACCAACAGCCAACATCGTACTGAATGGGCAAAAACTGGAAGCATTCCCTTTGAAATCTGGAACTACTAGACAAGGTTGCCCTCTCTCACCACTCCTATTCAATATAGTATTGGAAGCTCTAGCCAGAGCAATCAGGCAAGAAAAAGAAATAAAGGATATTCAAATAGGAAAGAAGGAAGTCAAATTGTCTCTATTTGCAGACCACATGATTGTATATTTACGAGATCCCATCGTCTCAGCCCAAAATCTCCTGAAACTGATAAGCAACTTCAGCAAATTCTCAGGATACAAAATCAATGTGCAAAAATCACAAGCATTCCTATATACCAATAACAGACTTAAAAAGAGCCAAATCAAGAATGAACCGCCATTCACAATTGCTACAAAGAGAAGAAAATACTTAGGAATACAACTAACAAGGAACCTAAAGGACCTCTTCAAGGAGAACTACAAATCACTGCTAAAGGAAATAAGAAAGGATACAAATAGATGGAGAAACATTCCATGTTCATTGTCAGGAAGAATCAGTATCGTGAAAACGGCCATACTGCCCAAACTAATTTACAGATTGAAGGCTATCCCCATCAAGCTACCAATGACCTTCTTTACAGAACTGGAGAAAAACACTTTAAAATTCTCATGGAACCAAAAGAGAGCCCACATAGCCAAGTCAATCCTAAGAAAAAAGAACAAAGCAGAAGGTACCACACTACAGGACCTCAAACTATACTACAAGGCTAGAGTAATCAAAACAGCATGGTACTGGTACCAAAACAGAGACATACACCAATGGAACAGAACAGAGGCCTCGGAGGCAACACCACACATCTACAACCATCTGATCTTTGACAAACCTGACAAAAACAAGCAATGGGGAAAGGAGTCCCTGTTTAATAAATGGTGTTGGGAAAACTGGCTAGCCATGTGCAGAAAGCAGAAACTAGACCCCTTCCTGACACCTTAGACTAAAATTAACTCCAGATGGATTAAAGACTTAAACATAAGACCTAACACCATTAAAACCCTAGAAGAAAACCTAGGCAAAACCATTCAGGACATAGGCATAGGCAAGGACTTCATGACCAAAACACCAAAAGCATTGGCAACAAAAGCCAAGATAGACAAATAAGAGCTAATCAAACTCCAGAGCTTCTGCACAGCAAAAGAAACAGTCATTAGAGTGAATCGACAACCAATGGAATGGGAAAAAAGTTTTGCAGTCTACCCATCTGACAAAGGGCTAATATCCAGAATCTACAAAGAACTAAAACAGATTTACAAGAAAAAGACAAATAAGCCCATTCAAAAGCAGGAGAAGGATATGAACACTTTATGAAAGAAGACATACATGAGGCCAAGAAACATATGAAAAAATGCTCATCATCACTGATCATTAGAGAAATGCAAATGAAAACTACGTTGAGATATCATCTCAAGCCAGTTAGAATGGCAATCATTCAAAAATCTGGAGACAACAGATGCTAGAGAGGATGTGGAGAAATAGGAACACTTTTACACTGTTGGTGGGAGTGTAAATTAGTTCAACCATTGTGGAAGACGGTGTGGCGATTCCTCAAGAACCTAGAAACAGAAATCCCATTTGACCCAGCAATCTCATTACTGGGCATATATTCAAAGGATTATAAATCGTTCTGCTATAAGGACACATGCACACGAATGTTCATTGCAGCACTGTTTACAATAGCAAAGACCTCGAACCAACCCAAATGCCCATCGATGATAGACTGGACAGGGAAAATGTGGCACATATACACCATGGAATACTATGCAGCCATCAAAAATCATGAGTTCGTGTCCTTTGTAGGACATGGAAGAACCTGGAAACCATAATTCTCAGCAAACTGACACAAGAACAGAAAATCAAACACTACATGTTCTCACTCATAGGTGGATGTTGAACAATGAAAACACATGGACACAGGGAGGGGAGTATCACACACTGGGGTCTGCAGGGAGGAAATAGGGGATGAACAGTGGGGGGTGGGGAGTTGGGGAGAGATAGCATGGGGAGAAATGCCAGATATAGGTGATGAGAAGGAAGGCAGCAAATCACACTGCCATGTGTGTACCTATGCAACAATCTTGCATGTTCTTCACATGTACACCAAAACCTAAAATGCAATAATAAATAAATTAAATAAAAATAAAAAATAATAATTAATCATGTAGAACGGATAAATTGGAATTCTTTGTTTACAACACTTGAGTTAATTTGGTTAACAAAAATGTAATACCCAATGTTTGCATAGGGTTTCAGACAAATTAAGATTTCTTACTTTGAAAAGGCTTGGAATCAGAACCAGTCCACTTTAAATTTACCATAGTAATGCATGGCACCTAAGAATACCTCTTAGAAAACAACCAGTGACCCAAAATGTCATTTCCATGGGCTATAAACCAGAGCTTTCTTTTCTATCTGAATTTCTACAGTGACAACTAGAAAGGAATGATGTCACCATCCATCATTACTAAAGAGGCAAATAGAGGAGGCTCATTTTTTCCTTCCAAATCACATTCATTTACATGTACGTTCTCTGCTAATACCATCCACACTGTCGCCATCTCATCTGAAGACCATGGGAGCCCACCTTTTGCATCAGTGTTACCTGGATGCAAGACATGGAGTCAAATGAGATCATTTTGGATCTTTAAGATTTGACTGCCCTGCTGGATTTCTGACTCACATAGGGCCTGTAGCCCCTTTGTTTGGGCCAATTTCTCTCATCGGAATGGGGTGAATTTCCCCAGTGCCTGGACCCACACGTTCAACTATGTAACAAACCTGTACATTCTGCACATGTACCCTAGAACTTAAAAGTTAAAAAAACAAACAAACAAAAAAAAACTTTGGAACCAATCATACAGCCTCTCTGATAGCATCTCCATTAGGCATTCATGAAAAAAGAATTATAGGATCAGAAAAGAAACTCTCTTCTGCCCTTTACCTTCGAAATGATATTCTCAACACTATGTTAGAAAAAATTAAACATGTAAATATCTTTGACATTTAAAGCTTCTAAAAATGAATTAAATTATAAATGGCAATAACTTATGTTTATGTAGCACTTTATGTTTTTCAATATCCTTCTAACTACATTATGCCCCCGCCATTGGTAGAGCAGTCATGAATACTTAAAGTGACTTGCATAAAGGAGCACAGCTAATTAGCTATAACCCTTATAACAAAGATGCAAGATTCACGTTTGCTTTGCTTTTCTGTGAATTTGACCTTACTTAAGGAAGCCATTGCCATAAGTAGACTAATTTTATATTAGCTATACTCACATGGGATTCCTGTTGTGGCTCTCACTGTCATTTTATCAAGTAGGCTCACCCATAACCAGAACCATGGCATTTTCAGATCCCTCCCCTGCCTTATGGCTCTCCACAAACTTTAGAGTGGGACATACTCTCCATCAGTGATTCTGCTACTTTGCTGTAGCCTAACCAGCATTGTAATAGTCATCAAAAGGTTGGAAATTAAAGCTATCACCACATTTTATAAAGACTATTTTTTTCTTCTTTGGGAACTATTACACATGTGGCCCATGTAAAATAAAAAATTCTTATGACTGCTACCAAATCATTTACTTTCCATGCCACACCAGAGTTTTAAAGTATTAGAGAATTAAGATATATGAATCTCTGTTGCTCCAAGCTAATGCTTCATCATTTATTTCATTCATCATTTATTTCAAGGTTGTCTTTTTGGCATGATGCCATATTTAAGTTTTTAGTTTAGATCTGTGACTAGTGTGGTAGCACCAAAGTGCAACAAGGTCTTGCCCTTGTATTTACTAGAAATAGCATTCTAGAAAATATCTCAAAACTCCAAATGTGGGAAGACCACTAAAAAAACCTATTTTTTCATCTGGCACCTTGAAATGAACTGAGCCTCACTCTGGGTCTATGTTGAAACATTTGGTCTAGATCCATCTTAGATATATTCAAGATAGCTTTTCCATGTCTGTGAAAACTCAAAGAAAGTATTAGTTGCTATAGAAGTAAGAAAAATGTATAAGCTACAATTCTCTAAAAGTTTTATTTCCATCAAAGTTATGTTCAAAAATTATTTTATTTTTATTAAGTTTTACTATTCAATATATAGACACAACCATATATACATGGTTCACTCATCTGTGACCAGGTCAGAACAATTTTTTTTAAAAGTTTGCCTTCCTTGTAAATGGATAAAAATTGTAAGACCCGTACTATTGTAACTGGAAGCAGATCAATAACTTTAACAATAGAACAAAATGCTTATTTAGATCAAGAAAAATTTAATCATCTGTGTGTTTAATAAAGGACTATTTAAAGGATAAACTCATTAAGTACTATACAAAGCTGATTTTTTGCATGTGTTTATATTTATAGCCACTCATTTAATCCTCACAATATTGGATTCATTGGTCTACATGATAATTTTCTGTTACGTAACCTCTCAAATGATCTGAGAATCCTGAATTCCCAGGTATTAGTAATGCATTTAATTGTATAATGAAGTTTATCATATGATAAGCATCATATATGAACAAGATACTATAATAACAATAATTATCATTATTCGTTGAGTTCTTTTAAAGTGACACTGTGCTTTCTACACATATACTTTTGCTTAATTATCTTAAAATCCTAGTGAATAGGTATTAGTATCCTCATTTAACTTGTAAGAAATCCAAGCCTCAAAGAACATGGTAATTTCCCCAAGGTCATAATTATAAAATGGTAAAGGAATTCAGCCCCAAATCTTTTTTACACTAAAACACATGTTCTCATTTCACCCTGCTGCCTCTAATTTTAGAGCATAAACCAGTTCCCATTTAGAAAAACATGCTTTCAAATCAAATGAAATAGGAGAAAAGATATAATGAACAGCTTGAGAATTATACATAATTTGAGAATAACCTCGTAATTCACAAAACAAGTTTGCATCTGTTATTCTAATGTACCGCCTGTGTTATAATTGCATATTTTCATAATTTATTCATGCTGTTACATTATTTTTCTCAACATAAATAGAATGTATATTTCTTTTACTTAGCAAATGTTTTCTAGTAAACCTGACAGAAAGTTTTCTACTAGCTAACACACTGTAATAGACAATCAGATATTCTCACTGCTGTCAACATGTTAGAATGCTTTGTCCCTATTTAAGAGTAGGGCCTCCTTCTAGTTAGAAAAAAACACATCTAAGAAAACTGAAAAAGATGCACTTAACATGTAGCAGGCTGTCAACAAATAGTGAGTGTTGAACGAATGAGTGGTTGACACTATTATTTGACATTCAAGTAGGCCAGCGGGGAGAGAAATTTCAGCATTCTTCCAGTCACACGCTCTTTGGGTGAATGCCCTGGACACAGACTCTGAGACAGATTTGATTAAAGGAAGTTTCTTGGGGAATGTACTCAGAAGCAGCATTCATGAGAGAGGGAAGAAAGAAAGACTGGGCAATGGGACAAGTGCAATGCAGTTGCAGCAGAGGCCTCAGCCAACCCCATAGGGACATCTGGAGCCAGGACAGCCCCCAGAGATGTCATACTAAGGCAGGGAAGCTGGGCCTTTGAAATCTTCATCAGTCAGTCACTGGGCTTAGCTATGATCTGTCATCAGCCAAAAGTCCCTGCAACCAGAAGGAGTTCCACCGTCATCAAGCAGGGAAGTTGAATAGTACACAACAACATCCAATACATACAACCACTTTTCTTATGACTAGAAGTGTTCCTTTTATCACATTCCACCAAATAATAATTTGTAACATGATAAAATCCCCATAAAACTGCATACCTCAACCATATCTTAGCTTTCTGTTAAAACTGCTCTCTGTAACCCTAATGTGACAGGCAAGTCCAAACCCACACCATCTTGGCCCCTGCAACTTGTAATAAGTAACTAAAGTCTGTAATTTCCACCCTACCCAAGCAATGTATAAACTAACACTTACCTTGACTTCTGTGAACCACTTAAGTAACAGTCGGAATATCCAAAGACCCCTGGCCCTCAGAATGTCCAAAGCCCCTCGCCCTCATCCCTGGCCAGGAGGTGGTTTACAAAATGTCCAAAGTCCACGGGCCCTTGGAATGTCCAAAGCCTCTCGCCCCCATCCCTGCCCAGGAGGTGGTTTATGGGCATAAAAGGTCTTAACACCCTCCTTTAGGAGCTACAGGTTAGAGAACCATAAGTCCTCCGTGGCCACCAGAAATAAATAACCCTCTGAATTGGCTTACTTTTGTCTCAGTGGTAATTCTGTACTTGCTCAGTTACAACAATTACCATTTAAAAAATATACTATATGTTTTACAATACATATAAATTATTGTTTATAATGTTTAATATAACTTTATGTGAAATATTCTTCTCAATACTGTTTTACAGATAAGAGTGAGATCTAGTAACATTAAATAATATATTTTTTAATTTTTTCCATAAGTTACTGGGGCACAAGTGATATTTGGTTACATGAGTAAGTTCTTCAGCAGTGATTTGTGAGATCTTGATGTACCCATCACCGCAGCAGTATACATTGGAAAACATTTGTAGTCTTTTGTCCTTCACTCCCCTCCCACACTTCCCCCTAAGTCCCCAAAGTCCATTTTATCATTCTTATGCATTTGCATTCTCATAGCTTAGCTCCCACATATCAGTGAGAACATATGATTTTTGGTTTTCCATTCCTGAGTTACATCTCTTAGAATAATAGTCTCCAATATCATCCAGGTCACGGCAAATGCTGTTAATTCATTCTTTTTATTCTTTGTATGCCTGTGTAGTGTTCCATCATGTATATATAAAACAAAATATAAGTTAGAAATTGTGTAAATGTAAAACAAAATACAAATTAGAAAGCAAAACAAAAAAAAGTACACAGACAATGAAGAGCATGATGAAAGTAACAGTATCTCACAATTCAAAACTAACATTGAATATAAAAGATCTGTATGCTCCGCTTAAAAGATGCAGGATTGCAGAATGGCTAAGTATTGTTTTTCTTTTGTTTCAATTTCATTTGGTTCTTCTCTGATCTTATTTTCCTTCTTCTTCTGGGTTTGCGTTTGGTTTATTCTTGTTTCTCTAGTTCCTTGAGATGTAACCTTAGATTGTCTGTTTGTGCTCTTTCAGACTTTTGGATGTACGTGTTTAGGGCTATGAATATACCTTTTGGCACCGCCTTTGCTGTATCCCAGAGATTTTGATAGGTTGTGTCATTATTTAGCTTGAAAGAATTTTTTAATTTCCATCTTGATTTGATTTTTGATGTAATGCTCATTCAGGAGTACGCTATTTAATTTTCTTGTATTTCCATGGTTTTGAAGATTCCTTTTGGAGTTTATTTACAATGCTGTGATCTGAGACAATGCTCAATTTTCTTAAATTTATTGAGCCTCATTTTACAGCCTATCATGTGGTCTGTCTTGGAGGAATTTTCATGCACTGTTGAATAGAATGTATATTATGTGGCTATTGAATGAAATGTTCCGTATAGCTCTGTTAAGTCCATTTGTTCTAAGGTATAGTTTAAATCCATTGTTTCTTTGTTGACTTTCTGTTTTGATGACCTGTCTAGTGCTGTCAGTAGAGTATTGAAGTCTCCCACTATTATTGGATAAGAACTTACCAACCAATTATCTTTGCCTTCAGGAGTCTCACCTAACATATAAGGACTCACATAAACTTAAAGGCATTTCATGCAAATGTATACCAAAAGTGAGCAGGGGTAGCTATTCTGTTCTGTTTTTTTTTTTTAATTTATTTATTTTACTTTAAGTGCATACTGTATCTGGCATTTCTCCCCACGTTATCCGTCCCCAGCCTTCCCTCCCTCCCCAACCCCCACTGTCTCTCCCCTACCCACCCCAACTGCCCCCAGTGTGTGATGCTCCTCTTATATCAGACAAAACAAACTTTAAAGCAACAGTGGTTAAAAGAGGCAAAGAGAGACAGTATGTAACAGTAAAAGGTCTTGTCCAACAGGAAAATATCACAATCCAAAACATATATGCATCTAACACTGGAGCTCCAAAATTTGTAAACAATTACTAATAGATCAAAGAAATGAGATAGACAGCAACACAATCAGCTGTAGTAGTGTGGAGAGGGACCCGAAGTGAGCAAGACCCTAGAACTCCCAAGATTGCAACATGCCCTTTATCTTCCACTACCAGGGTGAATAGGGAAGGATCATCAGGTGTGGGTGGGGTTAAACGTGTCTGAGCTCAGACTCTCCTTGGATGGGTCTTGCTGTGACTGCTGTGGGGAATGGGGGTGAAATTCCCAGGTCACTAGAGTTGCATACCTTCGAGGATTAGGGTTGCCTCTGCTGAGTCATGCAGGTTGTCAGGAAAGTGGATGAAAGCCAGCAGTCACAGGCCTCACCCAGGTTCCACACAAACTGTAGGGCCAGTCTCACTCCCACCGTGCCCGCCTCCCACCGTGCCCGCCCCCCACCCACAACAGCCCAAGTCTGTTTCCAAACAGAAGATGAGACAAGCTTGAAAACTTACCCAAGGCTATCCACCTCCCCGCTGTGACAGAAAAGGGTTTCAGTTCTTCCCTAGCCTGTGAAGTCTGCAAGCCTTATTCGCACCATCTTCTGAGTTCTGGCCAGGAGAATTCTTGCCCCATTCAAATTGTTACAAAGTTCAGCTAGAGAATTCCTTCTTCCTGTGGAGTTTTACCACTTGCTCCTCTGGCCGCCCTACCAATGGATCCCTGTGATGCCAGACAGGAAAGGGCTGCTTTGGGGATTCGCTGAGCTTCTACGGCCTTTCTGCTGCTTCCTCTACTTCTGTATTTCACTCGGCTCTCTCTCTGTATTTGACTCGGCTCCAGGTAAAGTCGGAAAATTCTCCCACAAACAGGCCTTCAGCTTCTCCAGCAAGGGTGTGTGTTCGGGAGAGGAGGGTCTCCCTTTCCCACTTCTGTTGGACACTCACAGAAGTGTCTCCCAGGCCTTGCAGGAGCAGTCCACTTCCTTCAGAGGGTCTGTGGGTCCTCTCAGGATTGCTGGTTTGTGCTTACAGTAATCTGAAGCTAAATTCACAACACAAGCCTCCGCATGCTGCTTTGCCCAGAGCTGCAGTCTAGTCCTGCCTCCCGCCTGCCATGATCCCGTTTAAATAACATCTTTATGATTACACAACTAGTAAATTTTTTCTGTACCATAACAGGCCACCCCCCTTTTGGGTTTTCTAAAATGACAGGAGCTTATGGAAGATCCTGTTCTTTCTTGCAGAGGAAAGTATAATTGCTAAAATACAGTGAATTCCAAGAGGAGTCTTTTAAAATTTATATCTTACATTATAATCCCTGTTTCTGCTGTGGTCCCTGATAATCATGCAAGACCAACACATAATTTAGGTTAATTTCTTGATTTTTCTTTTCCATTAAAAAGGGGAAAAAAAGGTGAGATTTAAGTGTCTTTTCAAAGTTAATTCTCTTTTACAACTTAAATCCCTCAGGAACAGCATATCAATATATATTTTCTGAAATGCCTTTATAATTTACTGAGGTTAGAAACACAAGATTTTTCAGATGTAATGTTTAATTCCAAACAACAGAAATGCCATTAACAGGGATGGCTCTAATTTCTTCTACAGGAAAAGTTGCATGTTAAAAGTTAGCTTACTATAGACGATATGAAAATAATCAAGAATAAGCATTGTGAATTGAAAGAAGTTCTATGTTGTATATGAATAACAGCAGAAATTAACAGAGTACTTAGATGTAACAGTTTTAAAGGCATAATCATTTGTTTATCACCAACAAAGCTAGAAGAATTGCTAATTCTAAGGAGTATTCTGAACAAATTGAAATGGGAATATTGACCACTTGGATCAAAATCTCCCCCTTTCATTCCTGGAAAACATACCAGGCAACATGGAAAATAAACAGATCACACAGACACACACACACAAACACACACACACACACAATCCATTTTCAACAAAATTAAGAGAAAGGAAAATCTGCCAAATCCAAAATACACATAAAGCTCTCAGAAAGATCTGAGAACTGGCAAAAGAAATACAGATAATGCCATGAGAACCGTCAAGGGGCTTGAGCATGGCAGATTTCCAAAAGTGGCAACTGTATTCTGATGATAAAGTCCCATGCGCCTCTACTATAACTTCAGTGGGATCTGCTGTGAACAAGGCTGAAATCAGACAGAGCTGAGTCTAAGCAAGGCAGAGAGTTTGGAGTTACAGACAGAGAGATGCCAGCAGCAGATCTCAGAATTCGCTACTAATTATTTACTTGTTGAAAATGAGTAGTCTACCTTCGAACAGAGCCCATGTTCCTTAATTGCAATAGTCAGAAAGGGAATGGGAAAAACATGGCTGGCAGCAGAGATCCTTCTAGATGTTGTCTGGTTTGGGGGAAACACAGGAGGTCAACCGGCCCAGAGGAATATAGCAAGGTACCATATCTGAGAAGAGTCTGTAGCAACATAAAAGAGAACTTGTGACTACTGTGTCTGGAAGTTACATTTTGTCACCAGCCAAAAAAAAAAAAAAAAAAGTCCTGAAAAAATGGTCTTTCAAGAAAATTCAACTTTTTCACCATAACAAAAAAGAAAGAACACAACACCAATATGAGTATGTTTTTATGAAAGACATAAAACATACCCTCAGACACAAAGCAGATGAAAACTGCTGCAAACATTCTACCATGAGTTAATGTGTATATATATATATATATATATATATATATATATGACTAACATATAACATTAAAGTTTAGCCATTATGAAGGCATAACAAAGCATAAATATAAAACTAAGGGAAGAGATATTTTCATCTATTAGGTACATGATGGGAGCTTAATTCTGAATTGTCCTACTGGAAAACATACAAGGCAAGCCCTGAAAGATAAAAGAGGTAGTTGAAAACCTAAAATACATACTTATTAAACATAAAGAATGAGAAAACTCACAAATTCCAAATTACATGTGAGCATGGCAACTGGCAATTGAAACTACAGTTCCAGGGAGTCAATGATAATGCTACCTGCTGTTAAAAAAAAAGGCAGCCATGAAAACATCTAGTGGTGGTGGCAGATCCTGTACATGCCCTAAAAACATCCAATACCTCTCCTGCAAGACACTTTATTACAAAAAGGAAGGAAGGATTCTGTGCAGGCTGTCTCAAACAGGGAGTGCCTAAGCACTAGGAGAAGCAGAGTTTGTAGACAAGGAAAGGAGCAGGAGGGCAGAGGTAGAAGATCTAGCAAGCACCAGCAAGATAAACCTTTGAAATATTAGCGTATCATTGTCAAAACAGGACCCATCTCCCTGGTGAAAAAAACAAGAAAGTCCAGTGATGAAGGCAGATGTCATCCAGAACCATGTTTATGGTTCCCAGGAATGCTGGGGCAATAATTTTATTTTTAAAAGGAAACTCAATATAGGCCTCTTTATAAGACAGTTAAACTAAAATCAGTTAATAACATTTTCCAAAATGAACTCACTTCGACCTTTGAGTTGCCCTGAGATTCTCCTCTGAGAATCAGAGAAGATATGTTAACTCAGAAGCCCATTCATCAAGTGTAAGGATGGACTGCTGGAAATTTACTCTGGCCTCATCTTACATGCTGAGGTGAACTATGGCAAGGTTAAGTATCCCTAATCTGAAAATCTGAAATCTAAAGTACTCCAAAATCCAAAACTTTTTGAGAGCTGACATGATGTTCAAAGAAAACGTTCATTAGACCATTTCAGATATTTTTTAAATTAGTGAGGCTCAACTGGTATAACTTCAAATATTCCAAAATCCAAAAAGAAAGCTAAAAATCCAAAACACTTCTGGTTTCAAGTATTTTTGACAAAGGATATTCAGCCTTAGTCCCAGAAAATCTAACTCATTCCAATATGAGTAACAACAAAAGAAATAAACAAGCACCAATATAAAGTTACAGGAAGAAGAAAAAACATAAAAAAGAAACAAAACTTTTCTATAAATGAGGAACACTCACCAGAAAAATAAATTCATCTCATCATAAACCAGATGAATACTGTAGCCTTCTTAATGAAAGATCAAATCATGAAGGAAGAGTATAGGGTAGAAATAAAAGAATTTGGAGAAAAGAAACTGAAAGACCAGAAGATGATCCCTATAAAAAGAGACAATAAAACAGGAAATGGCACAATTTGAGAAAAACAGAAAGACACTAGAATCACTTAAGAAATAGTATTAAGAAATACTATAAGGAATTCAATGGGGAATAAATCCTATGAGAGTCCAGTAAGAAACTTATGAAAAAAATGATAAAGAACAAAATAAAATGAAAACAAAGTCAGAGGATGAATCAAAAAGTTGGGAGAAAATAAAAAATACAAGTCATAGATATAGGCAATCCAATCTAGCCTAAGTAGAGAATCCTGAAAAGAAAAGAAAATTAATCTGAAATGTAAAACATAATTTAAGAAAAAAATTATGGAATTTTAAAAAAGGCTTGGTTCTTCATATTGAAATGGCTTATTATCTGCAGAGGAAAATTAACCTAAAGGTCAACACTAATACAGATGCTACAAAGGTAACAAATTTTAAAGATAAAGAAATAATGCATATGTCACATAAACAGATCAAGTTACTTAAGTAAGAAGAAAATCAGGTTAGCATGAGACATTCACAGGAACATTCAATACTGGAAGACAGTGAAGCTACATATTGACTATTCAAGAAAACAAAGTATTATCCAACCTGCTCCTTAAGTAGAACAGCTATAAATAGTTTTGAACAGTATGAGTTAGAAAACATTGTTTACAAGAGTCTTGAGAAAACTAGTACAAGATGAACTTTAGCCAAGCAAGAGACGACTGATAAAAACTTAGCAAAAAGATTTATGATTAATACCTTTAGAAAATTTTATAACTAAACAGTAAAATAATCTGGTGGAAGAAACATCTCTGAATGAACTGGAGTTAGCTGATATTCTTCTGGTTTATGCCTTTGCACATAATGAAAGTGGGGAGCAAATATGTGACACCTGCTGGGGAGAGGTCAGAAGTTCTACTACTAACCAGCTATGAAATGTTGCTGACATACTCACTTTCCTATGCTTTGAAATGTTTATCTTATGCGTGGATGAATTTAGATATGATATGACAGAGAGATGAAAATTAAAGATCAATTGCTTAGCTTTGGGACAAGAAAGACCATATATAGTGAAACAACAAATGGACCAGAAAACTACAAACTACAGTCCTTGTCCCATCTATAAGACTCTTAAGTAAAATGTTGATCACTTTCTAAGTCTGTTTTCTCATTGTAAATTGTGAAAAAATTGACAATAACATTGTCTTATTTTTATTCTTTTCTGTGTATATTATTTTGCTATTATTGCCACAAAGGCATTTTACAAACTTTTATTTATTAATTCAATATTTATGTAGTACTTACTATATGCCATGAACAGTTCTAGTGAATAATTGAAGACAAAATCTCTACTCTTATAGACCTTATATTTTAGTTGGGGCTAGGGAAAAGAAAATAAACCATAAGCGTTATAAACAAATTCTATAGTATGTTACAAGGCAGTAAGTATTACAGAAACAAAGCAGATTAAGAAGGGCAAGGAATGCTGAGGGAATAATTTTGTTTTTAAAAGGAAATTCAGTGTAGGCCTCATTATAAGACAGTTAAACAAAAATCAATAAATCACATTTTCAAAAATGAAAACACTTTGACCTTTGAGATGTTCTAGAATAATTTGCAAATTATGTCTCCTTTATAAAAAATTGGACTATTGATTTGACATTATATTTTCTCCAAAAGAATTAACTCGGGATTTTCACCAAGTCTCTTATTTACTATGTCAATATATTTATTCTAAGAATATTTGTTTCTTTTACATTTTCTCCTTAAATTTTGTTTTTCTTTTTCTAACTGCTTGCCTAAAACATCTCTTGCTTTCTTTTCATTTTTCCCATTTAATAACAGCTTATAAAACTGTAAATTTTGAGTATTTTTTATCATATCTCATGCATTTTAATAAAGAATATAGTAATTATTATTACTCTTTTATAATTGCAATTTTAATTTTTTATTATACCCGAGTTATTTGGAATAGAGTGTTTTATTATTTACCAAGATTTTGTGTTTACTTTAGTTATTAATTTCTGGTTTCTCACATTGTGGTCAGCAAAAAGACACTGGATCATTTTGCATTGTGTTTCTATTAAAACTTTTCCTCATTATCTCATATGTGGTAAATTTCAGTTAATTATACCTAGAAATTTGAAAATGAAACATATTCCTGTCAGTAGGAAATAATTTCTATGTATAGATATATGACTACTGTTTGTATGACTATGCTTTTGTGAGTTTTTTGCTTATCTCCAATAGTTGGTGTGATATTTATTTAAAGAATGTTTATGTCTCAATGTTGGTTCTGTTTTTGATTAGTATAAAGAGAATACAATAAAAATTATTTAGTACAGAAATGGAAAACAACAAGTAGATATGAAATACGAGTTGGCAGACCTCACACTCACACACACACAGTAGACCAAAAAACACACAAACACATTAGAGAAATAACAACATTGGGAAAAGTAAAAAGAGGCTAAACACACAAAAAGATAATAAAGGATAAAGAGAGAAAATTTCTTCATGAAATTTTTTAAAAATTTTTAAGTAAATATATACTGTCAAACAAATGCCAACATTCATATAATTTAACTTTCCTAAGGAAAGTAAAATGAGCTATACATACATGAAAGCCACTATCAAGTTAAGTATCCATGCATTCCAATTTAGCAAAGAAAACCCTGGGTTACACCTGTTTTTCCAATGTCCTGTGCAGTTATTGTTCTATGTCCTATAAATAGTATATTATTCTTAAAGATATATTACCAAATCACCTATGAATAAAGGGAAAAGTCACCTTGGCTTCAGATTTCTGTGTAGCAACATTCAGTATTAGAAGATGGTTGAGCAACATTTACAAGGTATCCAAGTTATAAAGTTTGACATTTACATCCAGCCAAATTTTACCTCTGTTATAAACACTACAACTAAACAGTTTTGAATACACATTAACTCTGGTAATATTGAACTCATGAGATTTTCTTGAAAAAAATTACTAAATATCTAACATTAGCCAATTAAATATGACTAGAGAAATTCACACACAAAAAAGACTAGAAATAAGCATTTAAAATATTTAACTGCAGAAAACCAAAAAACGGGGTAGGACAAAGGTGGTGACAAATTATAATGTAACTTTTTACATAGAAATAATATGGTTTTTAACACTTTAGAGGCAGAAGAAAAAATGTTGGGACAGAATAAAGTTGTGGTTTGCATTTCAAGAGCTGGAGGCAACAAAATACCATTAAAAATAAATAAGCAATAGGAGTTTTAGCAAATTAAACAAATCAAGGAATAGGAGTATTAGCATATTCAAGAGAAAAAGTATATTTAAGAAAATGCATACTATTGATTAAAATTGAACAGTGAAGAAGAGGAGGGGAGAAGTAGAGAAAAATAGAAAACTTTCTAACTATAATAAGAATCACAAGAACACATGGACACAAGTCGAGGAATAACATACACTGGGGCCTTTTGTGTGGTGGAGAGCTAGGGGAGGAAGAGCACCAGCAAGAATAATGGATGCTGGACTTGATACCTGAGTGATGGGTTATCTGTGCAGCTAACCACCATGGCACATGTTTACCTATGGAACAAACCTATACATCTTGTACATGTACCCAGGAACTTAAAATAAAAGTTGAAGAAAAAAAAAGAATCACAAAAACAAACAACAAATAAAAACCAACCATAAAGTAAAAAAACCTTTACAAGCCATCTAAAGACAAAATGTCACATATGACAAAATTAAAACTCAACATACCTGTCATAAAATTAAATATAAATGAGCTTAACCAAACTATTAAAGAAAGAAATGTTCTGCTTAGATTATAATACAAACACCAACCTTAGGATATTTACAAGAGACACATACAAAATAAAATGGTTTTCTAAGTCTGAAAATAAAAGGTGAGTCAACTGTAAACAAAAAGATAAAATCAATATCACAAGCTTAATGTGAAATTACATGGATTTCAACCTCAAATTATTAAAGAAGACAAAAAGGGCACTTTGTAATGCTGAAAGTTACAACTCATAATGAATATATTAGTTATAAATATACAATTAAGTATTAAATAAACAAAAACTGTGTAAGTCAGAAATAATAGGAGAGAGACAGTAGTAGTAAGATTTTAATTCACTCTACATTCTATCACATATGAAATTAGGGAGAAAATAAATATAGAAGACGAATAATATAATTACTAAGATTAATATGATGTATATAAGTTTTGGTGGCAGAAAATAAGGAATACATCATTTTTTTCAAATACCCATCAAACAGTAACAATCAATGACTACTAAGAAGATGAGAAGACTATAGAATACGATCAGTAAAGAAGGTCTGATTGATATATACAAATTCTGGCCAGACGAAAAAAAAATCAGTTCATGCTTATACTTAATATATATAATTCTTGAATTGAATAAGATATTACCAGACATGCCAAGATACAGAACCAAATAACTTAAAAAACAAAAGAAAAAATGGCACAGTGACAGACCCAACAGTGGTTCAAGTATTGTAGTTATTAGACATTAACTTTAAACAACTATGCTTAATATATTTGAGTATAGATGAAAGGTAAAGAATTTTAGCATAGAATTGGCATATACAGAGAAAAATTAACATTATAGAAATTTAAAACACAATAACTAAAATTAAGCATTTAACAGATGGATTTAAAACCAGATGAGACACAGCAGAAACTATGACTAATATAGCTATCAAATGGAAAATACATAAAAGATATATAATGAATGGAGAAAGTTTTTGGAGCCCCAGAAACTTTGGAGACAAAAGGAATAAAGAAAACTAGCCATGAATTTTTCAAAACTGATGAGATACATCAAGCCAAAGTTTCAACAAACTCTTCATACTTTGAGCAGAGAAAAGTAAGAGAAAAAAAAGTAGGAGAAGAAACAAAACAAAATCATACCTAGCCACATGCTCTGAGCAATGGAATAGGTAGTGTCTGGGAGGGAGCCTGAGTGAAATGTTTGTGATGTATTAATATTCCTACCTTAATCTAGATGATAGTTATACAGGTATTATTACTGTGTAAAAATTCATATAGTTTAAGACGTGTGCATTTTATAGTATGTATGTTACATTTCAATTTAAAAGTTTAAAAAATAGTTCTAAATTTTTGTTTCTTGTTTAGCAAGCTAACCCTCCCTTCACTGTGTTCTGGTCATAATGGACTTTATAGAAGGCGGCAAGATAAACAACACATTAAGAAAAACAGGATGTAACATCAGATATGAACCAAACAGTAAAATCCTGTCTCTTCTTACCTGGCATATTTCACTTAAAAAGAAATACAGGAGGAGACACGAATGGGAATAGTATTTGTTCTTGTTTTCATCCTTTGCTAGTAGAACTCCAAGGAGGAATGTCCAGAAAAATATATTAAACTAGGTTTAGAAATCTTGAGACCATTGGCAAGATGGCAGATGCTGCCAGAATTCTGTCCCTGGCATGTTTGGACAGCTAAATCCCCCTGGGAGAATTCTCTCGTATGATTAGTATCAACATACTATAGGATAGTCCTGCTGCTTTAGTTTTAGATGATGTCCAGACAAATGACCTGGAAGCAGCCCTCCAAGCTCTCCATTACCTATGCAGTACCTGCAGGAGACTCATAAGTTTCCACACCCACCAGTGAGAGATTGTGAGCACTGCAGGAGCACTTTAGGAGAGCAAGGAGAGACTTCGTGGCGTAACAAAGTGGCTTCTGTGTGTGGGATTTACTATTCAGGGTATACACTTTTGTAAGGCATCCAATAGTCACTTCCCAGAGCCAGAGGCCCTCAGTAGCATAAGTCTAACCTCAGGTTTCACCAGTACAAAAAGCAGAAGCAAATTAGCCACTCTCCAGCAGCAATTAGTGAGTATCTAAGGGAGAGGCAACGATCTGAGGTTTCCTTCTACCTTATCTCCTCATGGATAAAACAATCCCTCTTAAATTTCTACACTCTAATATGCAAAGAGGGAGGAGGTTGGGATAAAACTGTAAGAGATTAAGCATTTATCTAAAAGAGCCTGAATACTCTTAAAAAGCAAAGTCAATACCAATAGAGAATTTAATTTTGAATAGAGTGAATATTTTAAATACTTATAAACTTTAGCAAAATATAAGGAAGAGACAATATATGAACTGGCACATGAGAAAATCAGATCACCATAGGAAATAAAGATGTATATATTTTTAGCACATCAGCACATAAGGCATCAATTTATGACAATTAATGATCAATTTATGACATTGAAGAAACCAACTAAATAGGAGATATCATTTTATACCTTCTAAACTAAAACCAAAAAAATGATTATTCCAAATACTGGCAAAGTTATGGTAAAATTATTGCACGTATATACTGATGACAGGATAAATTAGAAAACAACTTGGCAAAAAAGTTATGTATTACAAGTAGATACATGATAATATGTTCTAAAAAATATTTCATGAAAATTTACTGCATTATTATTTATGAAATAAAATGAGTGAGAGCAATGTAAATGGCCAAAACCAACAAATAATAAATTATGTTCTATCAACTCTATGACATATTAGACAGCCTTTAAAAATGTATAATTATTAAAAGCTGCGTTGACATATAAAAATTACTTAGTGGAAAAAGAAAATAAAAATAAAGTTACATATTTTACTAAAGCTCAGACAACAAAAATTCTATATTTTAATAAATTTTAGAACAAAAATGGAAAAATAAAAATTGGTTAGCCACAGAGGGTGAGAAGATACATTTTAAACACAAAATAAGAACGAATCATCTTAATGAAAAACCACTCTGTCTTCATGCCTGGGTCTCTATCATTTGCTGCCCACTCTCCAAGATCAGCAGCACTGAGGAGTTAAGAATCCAGGGCTTGATTCTTGGCTTCTCTACCCCACTAACCAGGAAACTTTAGGCAAGTTACTTTACCTCACTTTGACCTAGTTTCCTCACCTATGAAAGGGGATTATGGTAGTACTTAACCTAACAGTGTTCTTGAGAAGATTAGGTAACTTCTTCTATTAAAGCACTTAGAAAACAATCTCAACAATCCATAAGCATTCTGAGAGTTAACTGTTGTTTTTCTTCATTGGATGATGTGAGCAATACATCATAGTTCCTAAACAAAGCATGTGGCAAATACTGAATCATTCTTGAATTGAATTAGCTTTATAATCTAATGAAAGAATGTGAGTGCATCTGTCTTTTTGTTTTGATTCCTTTTGTTTGTTTGCAGTATAGTTAATGTGCACAATCTTTTCTGTTGGTATTGAATGGGTAATTTTAGTAGCAGACAAATTGAGTTATTTAGAATAAGAATGTCCTTCTTAGCGGTGTCTTAAAGGCAAAACAAATACTGAGTCCATGCAGCTGACTGATATTCAGACAAAATGTTTAAGTATCTGTATTTCCCACTTTTCAACATAAGTGGTAGTAGCTGTCATCATGCAAACAGACTTCGTATGTTTCACCTCAATTTGCATTAGCTACATTTGCCAAAGAGTTACAATCAGTGGTCTCTGAATTTCCCAGAGAAGCAAATGAAGACCACAATCAGTTATTTCACACTGGAACATAAGATTTTATAGGTTCTATTACCTCCAGTCATCTTACATGTATACAAAATTAACAGGGGAACATAATTAAAATAAATTTTTACGCTTTTCTAAGTTCGCTTTTATAACCTCCTCTTTACAAGTGAAAAACAAATACCCTAGAGAACAATTATTTGAAGTAAAATAATCAAAATATATTCTAGTCTTTCTCTTCCCTCTAAATGTTCTTCTCCCATTACATAACCATAACTCACGTCGACCTTTCCCTTGCTCTTTTGCCTTTCACCCTGTTTGTGTCCTCTTTTAGACTCTGAGCACATGAATGGATTTAAGTTGTCTATGTGGATTCTTCCATAGACAGTACATGAGATGGGACTCCATCAATAAAGGCTCAGTAACACAACACACCAGTCTCAGTAGCTTTTAAAAAAAATGTATTTCTCATTCTCCCTCCTTATCCATCTTGAGCTAGCCATGGCTCTGCACCATCTCCTCCTCATCCTGGGAACCAAACTAATACAGTCAGTCATTGCCTAGAGTCAACACGCCAGGGAAAGGCAGAAGTAAGTCACATACCAGCTCTTAAAACTTTCTTCCAGAAGTGATCTATATGGGCCAGGCATGGTGGCTCACACCTGAAATCTCAGCACTTTTGGAGGCCAAGGTGAGAGAATCACTTGAGGCCAGGAGTTTGAGACCAGCCTGGGCAACATAGTGAGACTGTCTCTATAAAAAATAAAAACAAAAATAAATTAGATGAGCGTGGTGGTGCATGCCTGTAGTCCCAGCTACTCAGGAGGCTGAGGTAGAAAGACTGCTTAAGTCCAGGAGTTTCAGGCTGCGGTGGGCTATGATTTACACCACTACACTCCAGCCTCGCAACAGAGCAAGACCCTGTTTCTCAAAAGAAGAAAGAGAGAGAGACAGAGAGACAGTGAGACAGAGAGAGAGAGAGAGAGAGAGAGAGAGAGAGTGGCCCATATCACGTCTTATATTTCATTGACCATACCAAGTCACATGGCCACAATTAATTTCAAAGGGCTGGAGAGTGCCATTCCACTGAGCTCAGAAACTAGAATGGCAAATATTTGTTAGACAGCATTACTGACTACTGCAAAGAACAAACCACAAAGTTAGAGCGTGTGATTCATTACAGCTGATCATACATATCAGTACATACATATGTACCGGTAACAAAAAGTTTAATCCTTCCTGGTACTACTGACCAAATATTTTAGGGTAATATTCATTTTTTCATTTAAAATTAATTCTTTCTATAATATTCCTTTCTTTAATATTATTTAATATTACATAATTTAGGTTTACGAGATAAGAAATCTATAGCTCCTTTAGACATCTAAAAGAAATTTATTTTTTACTCTACATGGAAAAAAAGTTCAGTCCCAAATTTGTTTGTTGGTCAGTTTGTTTGTATGGTGAGTTCATTGGTAGGTCAATTATATTTGACTTAGATATTACCCAGAGCTTAAGAAACTATAAAATAATAGGAGGTATATAAGAGATATTCCCCTGAGACACCATAAATGTCTGCCTAAAAAGAAAGCTGAGTCCAGCTTAAAAGAGGATTTAGAACTTTTATTTTATTACATGACCATTTGGATTAGAATAACAAAAACTAACCTGTTTGTTATGATTTACACTATATTATAATTTTTCAGTAAGTCACAAAATTCTTGTGATCAGAGTTGAAAACCACTGAAATATATTTTACATGCATGTGGTTTTCTTCAATAGTCAGAATTTAAGCATGCTTACCTTTGTTTTCTTTATGAGACGAAAGGAGAGTTTGACTCTACACATAAAGGAAATAGTTTCCTGACAAATTATTAATTATTGGTTTATACTGTCTCTATTGGAGCATCCTAAACTGCAGAAATACTATTTAAGTGCTACCATTTATTTATTTCTACTTTTACCTCACTTTTACAAATTTTTCTATGCCTATAAGAACACTCTTCCCCAAAGATCTCAAAATAAGTACTTGAATAAAACTACAATCTAAGCATAGCTATAAAGTATGCATTTAATTTCAAGTGCTGCTATAAAGAATTTTACAAATGGCATGACAGGGTCCTTTTATTATCCCCAATTTCATTACATAGCCTTCCTAAGAGCCCTCCTGAGAGCAAAGCTAGTCTAGTGTCAATCCTTTTTATCAATTCATTCAGTTACAAAAGAAGAACATTATCCTGACATTACGGGTATTGTTCTACTTATTTGCAGTGTTCCCATTGTAACTCTCTCTCTGAAATATAGTGCTGAAAACAGATGCAGTTTCTGAAGAACCAGCAAGTATTGTCAGCATTAATGGGGTAAGCTCAAATTTTGTCCAAGTAAGCTAAAAGAAAACAACCAATTAGCTAAAATTAAATGTGATCTAGAATCAGAACCAGTCCTCAAACAAGTTACAAAGTGCTATGGCTTCCCTTCTTCTGAAAAAGTTTCTCAATAAAAGGCCCTTAACAGCGCTTTTACTCATATATCTGTCAAGGCTAATTCAGTAAGGTATTAGACAATTTCTCCTTTTAAATCAATATATTCCAAACTGAGATTTTCAGATTTCATATATCCACAGATGATTTATAATCATTAGAACATTTTTAATTTTGTACTTTTGTGATTATAATCTAAAAAAATTAGACAAAAATGGTGGAAGAATTGCACAGTCATAGGCAAATGTTAATCTAGGAATGCCAAATGCAACAAAGCATTGGCATTGGTCATCAGTCTTGTGCTCATCTTTCCAAGCAACAAATGCATCTTAACAAAAATAAATTGCTTTATTACCAAAATATTATTTTGGAGAATCTCAAAGAATAGATACAGAGGGAAATAAAGAAGACACAAAGCATGTATTATTTCATATATATGAATTTCAGGAAGAAGCAAAATTAACCTCAAACTGTCAGAGATGTATGAACCAGAGTGACTCCATCTTGAATAGATGCTGGGTAAAATAAGGCTGAGACCTACAGGGCTGCATTCCCAGGTGGTTAAGGCATTCTTAATCACAGGCTAAGACAGGAGGTCAGCACAGGATACAGGCAATAAAGACCTTGCTGTTAGAACAGCATGCAGTAAAGAAGCCAGCCAAATCCCACCAACACCAAGATGGAGACAAAAGCAACCTCAGGTTGTCCTCATTGCTAATTACAAGCTAATTATAATGTATTAGCATACTTAAAGACACTCCCATCAGTGCCTTGTCAGTTTATATCAAGGCCATGTCAAGAAGTTACCCTATATGGTCGAAAACAAGGAGGAACCCTCAGTTCCGAGAATTGTCCACGTCTTTCCCAGAAAACTCATGAACAACGTATCCCTTGTTTAGCATATAATCAAGAAATACCTATAACTACCTTTTTTTTATTGTACTTTAGGTTCTGGGGTACACGTGCACAAGATGCATGACAGTTGCATAGGCGCATATATGACAGTGTGGTTTGCTGCCTCCATCCCTGTCACCTATATCTGGCATTTCTCCCCATCTTATCCCTCCCAAACCTCCCCACCCATTCCTCTGTCCCTCCCAAGTCCCTCTGAACAGACCCCAGTATGTGATACTCCACTCCCTGTGTTCATGTGTTCTCATTGTTCCACACCCACCTATGAGTGAGAACATGCGGTGTTTGATTTTCTGTTCTTGTGTCAGTTTGCTGAGAAT
>PVKP010035094.1:0-23623 GCA_004027715.1 Plecturocebus donacophilus | reverse complement strand
ATCCTGAGCTGCTAGTGATCCGCCATCTTGGATCTCTCTCCTGGTTTTGTTTTTTTTAGCCATTTATCAATTTATTATCCTGAAATGTCACAATAATTTAAAACTTCTTAAAAGGAGACTTGATCTTTAATAAAGCTCTGCTACTTTGGTATGTGGATATTATACAGAATCTCACTGCTCTTAAATTTATGACCTTGCTTTCTGATATAAACTCAATATGCAGAAGGCTAAATTGGTATTTAATTACTCTCTCGACTTTTAATCAAAGAATCTTTTTATTTCGCCTTTCCTTCAGTGCTGTAAAGCATGAAGTGTACTTTGATGGATCAGGACCGAATGAACAGGACTATAAAAGCCTTCACTGGTTACCCAGCTCCATTGAAAACAAATAGGGAGATGCAAGAAAAACTGATACCTGAAGGACTAACGTTAGCCCAGCAAATTTCCCGAGAGGAAAATATGCAAAATAACAAAATGGCTATCTCTCTAGAAGCAGCTTTTCTAAAAGGTACATTTGAATTTGCTGAGATGATTTAATAAAATGTAGCTGGCCAGCAAAAGTAGACTCAATGCTTTTTTGGAGTTGCACCAGTCCTGTAATTTCTGTATCTTGTTAGGTGAAGGCTAGAGCTATTGACATTCAGATTTCAAAGAGATGAAATGGTCTTGCTTGTAAGTTCTTTCTTCCTGAATGAATAATGTCAGCAGTGTAATTCTGATATCAGTTGACAAGCAAGACAATTTTATTTATGTTTCTGGTTATATGGGTCACATAGTAGGACAGAGTCAGTAAGCCTCTCAAAATAGAATAGGTTTGATTCACAAATAAGAGGATACGGTGAGGAGAAACCAGGCTCATTGAATAAGTACCACACATGAGGCAATGTCCTAGGCTCAAGGAGAACAAATAATGAATGAGATTTAGCTGCAGCCCTAAGACATGTATTTATAGTCTAATGGGGGAGACTGGCACAAAAGCTGATGGTTTCTATATAATAGGGTTTCTTTTTTCTTTTCTTTTCTTTTTTTTTTTTGTTGAGACAGAATTTCACTCTTGTTGCCCAGGCTGGAGTGCAATGGTGCAATCTTGGCTCACTGCAACCTCTGCCTCCTGGGTTCAAGAGATTCTCATGCTTCAGCCTTCCAAGGAGCTGGAATTACAGGCATGTGCCACCATGCCCAGTTAATTTTGTATTTTTAGTAGAGACAGGCTTTCACCATGTTGATCAGGCTGGCCTCGAACTCCTGACCTTAGGTAACCTGCCCACCTCTGCCTCCCAAAGTGCTGGGATTACAGGTGTGAGCCACCGCACTCCACATATGGTAGAGTTTCTTAAGCCCTGCACGACTGAGATTGTAGACTGAATGATTCTTTGTTGTGGAGGCTGTCCTCAGCTCTGTAAGATGTTTGCAGCATCACTGGCCTCTACTCACTAGACATTGGTGGTACCACCCCCACAGTTGATGATGAAGCATATCTCCAGATATTGTCAAACATCCCATGAGGGGCAAAATTGGCCTAGTTGAGATCTGGGCTTGTAGTGTTGTGACAAAGGTAAGTCCAGGATGCTCTGGGAAGTAAGGAAGGATGCCCAGATAGCCCTGGAGGAAGGTGGGTGGTCAAGGAAGGCTTCCTGGAGCAGGAGGCACTGTTGTTATGTGGAAACATGAAGGGCGTGAGCCATGTGGAGCAGAGGAACAGCATGAGCAAAGGAGTGCATTATGAAATACCAAGGAGTGTGTAGGGGAGCCAGTGGGGTTATCAAGTACGAGTGTTAGAGATGAACATAGGGCATGAGGCTGTGATGCAGACATGCGTGTAACTATAGCCTGCATGGACAGTCTGTGAGCATAGGTGTTTCAGTGGAGGGCCCACAAGCAGTGGGTTGATAGGAACAGTCTTCTAGAACATTCTGGCCACAATGGGAAGGATGGAGTACTGTGGCTGGTAGCATGGCAGCAGGACCCTTTTGTGCTGAGCTACTTGCTTTACCTGTGTCATTCCATTTAATCCTCACAACAGGCCTGTGCGAAGGAGGCACAGTTATCCCCATTTACAGAGGAGGACATAGCAGGGCCGGGCAGCTTCCCTGAGAAGGTGCTGAGGTCTCCTCTTAAAGATGAAAGAGCCTTGGCTTCTCTGGCAAAGCTTTTGTTCGGTGAGCCACTGTGATGGAGGTCAAATCAGGGATCCTGTGGTCAGCCACGAGCAGGATGTAGGCAGAGTCCTCTGGAGGGACTCATAAGCAAGCAAATATCCAAATAGAGTAGCAGAGAAGCAATTAAAAACAAGAGGGATATTCAATGCCCTCTGCATTGTTCTTTTCTCACATGAAACTTCCGTCAGGGCCCAAATGTTTGCTCATTTCAATGAGCATTTATTGAGTGCCTACTGTCTCCTTGGGATGATTCCAGGGCTCTGAGGGAGACAAGGGGTTTGAAATAGAATTGGGCTGGCAGCAAATGTGAGCTGAATGAAAAGAGTGAGATAGTAAACAAACTGAGGACACATGATTTCCGAAGAGGATCTTGACTTTCAGAGAGACGTGTTTCAATTCCAATCTTTCTAAGAACTTGCCTCTAGAACTTGCGTCTTACACTCTAGAGAAGCACGTTTGCCCCTGGGAATAGCTGATTGAGGTGTAGTGTGGTTAAGAGGAAGTTTATAGGAGAGGAAAGGGACCAGGCTTGCCCTGCTGGTGAAGATGCTCAGCCCTTGAGCACCCAGAGGTGGCTATGGAATTGACATCTTCCTTGGGATCTTCAGGTATCCTTGCTATGTATGAAGCCGTGCTCTATGTGTTTTCTGTACAGTCATGTAATTCCCACAGCAACCTTATATGATGGGTAGTATTATTATCTCCACTTTATGTATGAGGAAACAGCACAGACAAACTAAGTAGCTTGCCCAAGGTCACACAGCCTTTGACTAAAATTTCCAAGATTGAAACCCAAGATGGTCAGGCAAACAGAGCTTATGACATTAGCCACTAGATTATGCTGCCTCTCTGCAGTGACTGTGTGCCAGAAGGCTGTGGCATGCTCCAATTGGAAAAACAATCAGCCACCTTACTAAGAAAAAACTGTGCAGAGGAAGACAGGTTTCCATGTAGTAGAAAGAGAACAGGAGTCAGAATCAGAAGACCTGAGTGTTGATTCTGATGCTGGTAGTAATTGACTTTGCAACCTAGAGAGTCATTTAACTTCAGTGAGGCTCAACTTCCTCATAATAACATGAGGTTAATAATCAATCTCCCAAGTATTATTTGTGTCAGATAGAATGTATGAAAGTGTCTCAAACAGTTTCCTAGCACTAACATGTAAGATGAATGAGAGATAAATGAGAGATGCTTCAGAGTTATAGGTTTGATTGGACTTAAAGAAAGTGTAGGCTGGGCCCGGTGGCTCACACCTGTAATCCCAGCACTTTGGGAGGCCGAGGCAGGTGGATCATGAGGTCAAGAGATTGAGACCATCTTGGCCAACATGGTGAAACCCCATCTCTACTAAAAAAAAATAAAATTAGCTGGGCATGGTAGTGCACACCTGTAGTCCCAGCTACTCGGGAGGCTGAGGCAGTAGCACTGCTTGAACCCAGGAGGCGGAGGTTGCAGTAAGCCAAGCTCGTGCCACTGCACTCCAGCCTGGCGCCTGGCGACAGAGCGAGACTCAGTCTCAAAAAAAAAAAGAAAGTGTAAAGTTCATAAAGAAGGAAAAAATAAAAATCAAACACATGAAAAATGTTCTCTGAATGACTCCGGGGCATGTGTGTGTGTATGTGTATAATGGCTACCATTTTTCAAATAACTATCATTGATTGAGTTCTTACCCTGTCCTAGTACTATACTATGGGCCATATGTCATCAACGACTATGATTTAGGGATTTTTTTATGTGCATTAGGTTTTACCATTGTATGCATTTCATAGATGCTTAACCACGGACCATTCTGAGCTACAATGGTTTAATATAGTCTCTCTGAGGGTATCTGCAAAACCTAGCGATAAGCTGTATTTGACACAAGGATGCAGCAGCTCAGAGCACATCAGTTGTGTTTACTTCCCCTCCTGATGCTCCTCCCCATGTCTCCCTCATTCTTGCTTACCCATCACTGTGTTCCTTAATAAAATATTAGCCCCATAAGCTTTTGCCTCAACTCTGCTTTTGAGGAAATGTAGGCTAAGGCAGATTTTGGGAAAAAAAAATTTTTTTAATAAAGGAAAACAGAAGGCAATATACATAGAAAAAAGATGTAGCTTTACATATGCCAAATGTTAACTGGGTTGTCTCTTCATATATCTGCTGTATTTTCTATTTTAATTAATTAATTAATTTTTGAGATAGTGTCTCACTCTGTTTCCTGGGCTGGAGCGCAGTGGTGCAGTCATGGCTCACTGCAGCTTTGCCCTCCAGGGCTCAAATGTTCCTCCCACCTCAGCCTCCCAAGTAGCTGGGACTACAGGCACATGCCAGCATGACTAGCTAATTTGTATATTTCTTGTAGAAATGGGGTTTCACCATGTTGGCTGGGCTGGTCTTGAACTCCTGCCTGCCTTAGCTTCCCAAAGCAATTACAGGCATGAGCCACTGCAACTGGCCTATTTAAAAATTTTTGAACAGTAAAAAGTTTATTTTAATAAACTATTTAAGGGTACACATTTCTTTCTTCTGAGATTAACAGATATGATGTACAGACATAAACTGAAAAGTCATAGAATAAAACATATTGTTTTCCATAGATACTCCATTAGTGTGAATTCAGAAGTAGCTTCAGATATTTTCATAACTTACTATTTTACACTCTCATTATTTCAGTTTTACATGACCTAGGTTTAAAGAAATAATCCATACTGATTTTCATATGTTGGAACAATCAATTGGAATATACAGCAATGCAGTAAACACGTCAGGCATATGAAATGCATTTCAGTTATTCTACCGGTTCCTTAGGTTTTAAAGATAATCATATTACTTACAATGCCCTGGAATTTCAAAAAGTTGTCCAGCGATGTTCTGGGAGTTATTTCTAGCCGCATTCCATTCAGAGAGCCTGAAAAATCTCTTTTGGTAAAGGTTAAATATGTGGTCTATACAGTATAGAGAACCTGAAAGCCAACAACATTTCCTTGTTACTATTTATCCCCAGGACAAACATTAAAGTTACAAAAATGAAGGCTGTCTTGGATTTTGCATACTTTCACCAGAAAGGGGGTTAAATGTAACTTTCAGTTTCTCACAAGTGGCATCATCTGTAGTGAGAATCAGACTGGAAGAGCGGGAAGGGGCTCTCGGCCATTATCCCCTCCAAATGGCCCATTTCGTAGAGGAGAAAACTGAGACCAGAGACAAGGAATGTCCTCCAGAGAACTATGTGCTGACTGGCTAACTGAGAGTCACTGAGTGCGCAGCATCTACATTTCAAAAAATTAGAAGAAACCAAGTCAGCTAGTGACACAGCTCATCCATTTGATATATGAGAAACTTTCTGGAGATGACCCGAACTGTTTTTGGAGGAGCTAAATCCATCACTCTGATGTTTTCTGGAGTGATACTTTAACTTTTGCTTTTCCTGATTCTGCTGGCATAGAGTAAGCAGGGTTAGTATCTAGCTGTGTAGTCTTTCCTTTCTTTTTTCTTTCTTTTTTTTTTTTTTTTGAGACACAGTCTTGCTCTGTTGTCCAGGCTGGAGTGCAGTGATACCATCTCGGCTCACTGCAACCTCCACCTCCTGGGTTCAAGAGATTCTCCTGCCTCAGCGTCCCGAGTAGTTGGGATTACAGGCATGTGCCACCACGCCTAGCTAATTTTTTATATTTTTAGTAGAGACGGGGTTTCACCTTGTTAGCCAGGATGGTCTCAATCTCCTGACCTCATGATATGCCCACCTCAGCTTCCCAAAGTCTTAGGATTACAAGTGTGAGTCACCTCGCCCGGCCCTGTGTAATTATTTCTATGCATGCAGTAATGGAGTCATTTTTTGACCTGTGCTCTCTCAGTCCTACCCCCTGGCACTTGAAAGCAAGGGGGCATGTCCTAGCCAGAGTTGCTTTGCTTCTCTAAAGAGGTAAGACCAGCGTCTTCTTATGGTACCCAGCCACAAGAGGTGTGTGCGGACCAACTGGGATTGAATCCTGAGACCGAATCCTGGTTATACCATTTACTAGTTACTTGATCTCAGGTAAGTGAGTTGATTTTTGCATAAGTAACTTTACCTCTGTCTATCTTCCTTTCCTCATCTGTAACATGGAGATAATTTTAATACCCATTCTGCATATAAAGTGAGGGGTGCAGTGACTTTCACATAAGTAAGCATCTGACGAATATTGGCTATTGATAAGTGCTCAAAAATATTTATTAGACAAAATGTATTAAGGGGGAAGAGAGAGAGTTGCCTCAAGAAGAAAATTGTTGATATTTTTCTCAAACCATCCCAGGGCCTCCAATTCCCCACATTTCAAGTACTCTAGCATAATTTCTCAGGTTCATGGAAGGAAAGAGGAAGCATAGCTAGCTTTTTTTTTTAACAGCAGAGCGATATGAAATTTACATATATATAAGTCATGGTCTGTTCCAAAAACTTAGGGTCTAAATTTAGCCACATTGCTCCCCTGCCACCCACCGCAATTGATAATTAGAACACTCAGGTGCCCCTTGAAAAGCATGTGCAAAGTCTCCACCTTTGTCCAGAGTCCCTGGAACTGACTCAGTCGAAGGGGTCAGTCAGATCTCGCTCAGATGCTGTGTGTCGAGAGAAGTGGCCTCACCTTGTTTTTACTTCCGCTGCTCCTCCTGCCCAGATCCTGCACTCTTGGTGTGGATGGACTTCCAGGCTCCCCAGGCAGCACCCAGTTAGGACCTGGTGACACCTGTTGGGTTGGTGACAACAGCCCCATGAGGTCAGGGTCCCAAGAGCAGCAGGGGTCTCCAGGACACATAGTTGCACAAACCCCATCCTTTCAGGCCAAACCAGCCCTTGCCACAGACCACAAGCCTTTTGCTCAGAACCTTGATATCTCTTGTCCCCTTAATCACTACTTTTTTTTTGTTTGTTGAGACAAAGTCTCGCTCTGTCACTGGGCTGGAGTGCAGTGGCGCGATCTTGGCTCATTGCAACCTCTGACTCCCTGGTTCAAGCAATTCTCCTGCCTCAGTCTCCCGAGCAGCTGGGATTACAGGCATGTGCCACCATGCCCAGCAGGGTTCCACCAGGTTGGTCAGGATGGTGTCGATCTCCTGACCTTCTGATCCACCCACCTTGGCCTCCCAAAGTTCTGGGATTACAGGCATGAGCCACTGTGCCCAGCCAATCACTATTTATTTTTAGGATTTTTCTCCTTTGCAGATGTGTGTCCGCCTCCTTTCCAACCATAATAGATTAAGTGGGTTAAACAACAGAAAGTTATTTTTCTCACAATTCTGGAGACTGGAAGTCTGAGATCAAGGTATTACTTTCTTCTGAGGCCTCTGTCCCTGGCTTGCAGGTAGCTGCCTTCTCCCTGTGTCTTCACTTGTCCCGATCGCCAAACCAGCTGCCTTCTGAGATACTGGGAGTTATTATTTCAGCATATGAAATTTGAGGGCGGGGTGAGGGGACAAAGTTCAGCCTATAACACCAACAATTAACTCTGCAAACTTTAGGTCTAAGTTGACTTTTTTTAATTCAAGGAAAAGACAGGGTGGACAAGAAAGAGAGAGAGAGAGAATGGTACGTAGCAAGGGGGGCCTCATTATATCCTTCCAGGACAATGGGTGGTCGGTGCTCACCATACTAAGGTGGTCACTCAAGTGGCTGTTCAGACATTTAAAGTACACCCTACTAAATGCAGAAAAGGTCTCTGTAAGGCAGATAAGTCCAGAGCTTCTCTGGCTGAAATGGGAGTGAAGGGTTGAGATTCTCCCACAACTTCCTTCTCACTAAATCACCTCTGACAAGCACAGGATTAAACAGCTCTGACCTGGAAGATTCCAGGTATCTGGGCTGCTTTTGTTACCTTTTCACAAACACACAGTTCGTCAAGGTTTGGAAAGGGCATGATATCATCTGATGATCTTTAGCTTTAAAGACATAACTGTCGCTAGCACTGAGCTCAGTTTCACTGTAAAGTTGCCCGGCTGAGCTCCTGCAATCCTGCCGACAGCCGGTGCTGGTGTGTTTTTCCACTTTACTTCTTTTTAGAGATGGGCTTGTTAATCACCCTGCTCAACTGTGATATCCAAGAAAAGCTTAGAGAGTAAAGTTATATTCAGCCTTCCTGTGACCTGTTTGCACATACCCGGTCAATAAAACTCAGGCAGAGTGACAGTGACAGCTGCCTGGTGGCATTCAGAGGGAATCGAGCAGTTTAGCAGCCTCCTGGACAAGTGTATCATTACAGCTCAGCTGCTCAGAGAGAAAACACCTAAACCCTGGGGCACAAGCACAGCTCCTGCAGCCACCCAGGGACCTGTCTCAGACACCTGCAAGGCCTGATCAGGACTCTCGTGGCAGCTTTCTCCACGCTGGGACCTCCCGGCCACAAGTTGGTTCTCACCCCGACGCACGCTCTCTGCCTGCAACAGCCTGGCTTTTAGCAGCTGAGAGGACACGGTCCCTGCCTGGGAGGTGGCAGAGGAGGGTGACTAGAAGGGAAGGTACGATGGGGGCCAGGCAGTCGAGAGCCAGCTCCAAGGATAAGGGCCCCAAGCGGACACTGTTCACGGGAAGGAGGCAGAAGTTTTCTCCCTGGGATGATGCCCTGCTCTTGGGGAGGGACCCACGGTCTCTGCTGAAGCGGGGCATGCACCACGTCAGTTTCAGCCTAGTCACCAGAGGAATGACAGACATCCCTGACTTTCTCTGGGGCTTGTCCGAGGTCCAGAAACTCAATCTGTCTCACAACCAGCTCCAGGTTCTCCCTCCCGAGGTGGGGAAACTGACCCGGATTGTGGTCCTGAACCTGTGCGGGAACCGCCTGAAGAGCCTGCCCAGAGAGGTGAGCCTCCTGCAGAGCCTCAAGGTCCTGTTTGTCAACATGAACTGCCTGACCGAGGTGCCAGCCGAGCTGAGCTTGTGCCGAAACCTGGAGGTCCTGAGCTTGTCACACAACTGCCTGTCCCAGCTCCCTGCAGGCTTCGCTGACCTCTCCAGACTGAGGAAGCTCAACCTCAGCAACAACTTCTTCGCGCACATCCCCATGTGTGTGTTCTCACTGAAGGAGCTGATTTTCTTGCACGTGGGCTCGAATCGCCTGGAAAACATCGCTGAGAGCATCCAGCACCTGGCCAGCCTGCAGATCTTCATCGCAGAGGGCAACAACATCCACTCCTTCCCGAGGTCGCTCTGCCTGGTCACCAGCCTGGAGCTGCTGAACCTCAACAACAACGACATCCAGACCCTCCCGAGTGAACTCCACCTGCTGTGTAGACTGGTGAGGATCGCCTGGAATCCCATGGACAAAGGGCTGCACATTTCCCACAACCCTTTATCCAAGCCTCTGCCAGAGCTGGTGGAGGGGGGCCTGGAGATGCTCTTCAGCTACCTAAAGGACAAAAAACACCCCTGACATGGGGCTTGGAGGCTGGATGGGAGGCAGCTCACCTGGACTCTGCCAGCCAGGGTACTTTTCTCATCTCAGTTTCTACTCTCACCCTTAGTGTCTGCCAGTGCTTTTGTTAATTTTGCTAAATCATTGTTGAACATCCATGTTAAGGAGGTGTTTACTTTTAACTCTGTATGTTCTTAATAACCTCTGGAATATCATGTTAATCTCATCCTAAACATAAATTGAAACAGGGGGTTGGTTTTCTCCAAAGAGAACTCGTAGTTCTGGTTCTTCTGAGGAGCAGTGAGATTCAGCCCTCAGCAGAGTGGACACCTAACAGGTCTGAAGTCAATGTAACTCAAAAGGCAAATATTTGCTAAGTACTGTGTGTCAAGTACAGTATGAGGTGTTGAAACCTGGTTTCAGATGGTTTCTACCGTTGAATCAGCAACCTGTGGCCAGGTGGCAATGGCAAGACGTGTTCCTCTGTCAGCCTCCATGAAGCATAACCTGGGACCAAAAGGCAAACCACAGTGGGCTCTGTCCCCAATGATCAAAACAGGCAGAGCTCTCCCCTTGAGTTCTGGGGGACAATCATAGGAAGTTTTTCTTTCATGTGGCTATAGAGGAATAATCAAGCCTCTCATGCTTATGTCTGGTGGTGAGTAATGGGTAGCATGATGGCTTTCAGCTAATAAATTGAACTGATTTTAATGTGTATTCCTTTCTTTCTTTCTTTCTTTTTTTTTTTTTTTGAGACAGAGTCTTGCTCTGTTGCCCAGGCTGGAGTGCAGTGGTGTGATCTCAGCTCACTGCAACCTCCACCTCCCTGGTTCAAGCGATTCTCCTGCTTCAGCCTCCCAAGTAGCTGGGATTACAGGCACCCGCCACCACACCCAGCTAATTTTTGTATTTTTAGTAAAGACGGGATTTCACTATATTGGCCAGGCTGGTCTCGAACTCCTGACCTTGTGATCCGCCCACCTTGGCCTCCCAAAGTGCTGGGATTACAGGTATGAGTCGCTGCGCCTGGCCTTAATGTGTATTTCAACCGTCCTTCCCAGTCCTCTCCCACTCATTGTCATGTCCTTGAACATTTTTGCTAGACACTAGGCTATTAACAGATGATCCCATTCTAATTTCCCTTCTCCAAGACTATATCTGCTCTCTCAAAGATAAGCTACTAAATGGGATAATTTGGCCAACAATGACCAAAAGACAGGAATGAGGAGAAAGACGGTGCAGTGGCTCACACCTGTAATCGCAGCACTTTGGGAGACCAAGGTGGGTGGATCCTGAGGTCAGGTGTTCAAGACCAGCCTGACCAACATGGTGAAACCCTATCTCTACTAAAAATGCAAAAAAATTAGCCAGGCATGGTGGCATGCACCTGTAATCCCAGCTACTTGGGAGGCTGAGGCAGAGGAATTGCTTGAACCAGGGAGGTGGAGGTTGCAGTGAGTCAAGATCATGCCACTGCACTCCAGCCCAGGTGACGGAGTGAGACTCCGTCTCAAATAAAAAAAAAAAAAAAAAGGAAGGGAAAGACATAGACAAGTCATGCAAAAAAGTAATTACCCGTTTACAATTTGGAGGAGAGTAATATTGACTTTCCCATGTTGATGTTAAAAAAATGAGTTTAGTGACATTTAAAAGCTCCTTGGAAAAAAGGCTCTGTAAAAACATGAAGCTTGCTTTTAATTTCAAGAGTACACAGCTGTTTAGTGAAACACAGACACCAGGACAAGCAGTGACAGAGTTCCTGCACCAAAGGTCACTGGACCTTACTGCTATAGCAGCAGCCAAGAGCCACACGACATTCATATTGATTCTTTAGAGCTCAAGAATCGGAATGGAAAGATGACACTGAAGAAAACCAAGTACCTTCAGGCCAATGAAGAGCCAATTGCTCTGATTTCTTGGCACATTTGTCTACAAAATTATAGCAAACTACACCAAGACTTAGCGTTTGGGGTGGCTGCCAAGACTTGTACAACTTCTCAGTATTCTTAGTTTAATTCAATCAAACTTATATTTATTAGCACCTTTTCCAGTCTGGACACTGGGTGGGAAACCTGAGAAAAACAACACCTGCCCCTCCTACCACGGAGCTCACAGGTTGGAGAAGGAGACAGACCCTTGTGAGTTCTTATAATTGCAGCAAGATGTGATTCCTCCTCAAGAAAGATACAAACAATGGACTGAGGGAAGAATAACACACTGTAGGGCGTAGACTAGACTGAGCTCCAAAGTCTCAGTAACCAGACAACAGTAAGCAAAGAACACAGCTGGGATAACTCAGTCAAACCCTTCATTCCCTGCAGCCATCAAACCCTAATTCCTCCCTACCTCTCCACTTACCTGATTTGGAAAGAGTAGCAACGTGTTGAGGCAGTGGCTAGCTCCTTCTCAGGTTAGGCAATTTTCCTGTGAAAAATATTTGCTTTTTCTAAAAGCTGATCAAAGGCGGTCCGTATAACTTATTCATAGAGCAAGTGATTTTTCCCAACAGACCCCAAAGTCAATTTTCCCACCTGTAAAAGAAAGAAGCCAATTTCTGCTGTTATCACAGATACCATAGTTCCATTAGCACATTTGTGCACGAGGTTTTCTGTTGAACCCATTGCACACAGACCTTACCAGTGTCGCTTAGAGGCAGCTAAGGAAGTCTCCTCCAAATTCCCCCTCCAGCAGCAACTGCAGACCTGCCTATCCCTGCCAGGCGCACACAGGCACACTCCAAAATCCTCCCCTACGTTAGCTTGCTGCAGCCAAGACTATTTAAAGACATCAGTGGAATTCTCACTTGACCTCCTGACTCAATGGGGAATGGCAGGGCCAGGCTTCCTCCGCAGAACCTGGGAGGTCACTCACTGCAGCTTTGGCCGAAGCACACGCAGCTGTCAGACAAACACCAGCGAGTGCCAGGATCATGCCCATGAGTGTTTGCTGCTGAAGAACCACTTGGGCTCACCCTGAATTTCCATGACCTTGCTGTGGGCAGAGACACAGGCGAGGACAGCAGCTCCGCACTTGTCCCGCTGAGCAATCATTTTATTTCCTTTTCTAGCCTTTTCAGTCACTTGATCCCACAGTAACTCTACTCCAGGGAAAGAATGTGACCATATTTTGAAGGTGACCCAAGAGCTCATTATACTTTTTATAAGAAAAAAAATGGTATCAATTTGGTTGTCAGCTTCCATTGGTGTCTTTCAAACGTATAGTAGCAAGGTTTTCTTTGTTAACACTCAGCATTGAGGAAATCATAAAAGTGTAGTAGTTTCCCGATGTGCTTTAGATATTGATTCTTTGTGAATACTCCTTTTCATTGATAAAGGGAAGTGCTGAGCACAAAACTGGTTAACGCGCTTAGTTATTCAAAACGCGAACGTGGAAGGAATTTGATATAACCTTCAGTGTCTCTGTTGTCAAATCCTATAGTTTGCGAACTGGTTGTGAAATCCTTCTTCCTTATCTTTTGTATTTTGAATACTGCCACATTCAAGTAACTCTAGGTATTTCTAAAGCTTCTGAAATCAAAGCACTGAGGGTGACTGGATTGGCTGTGGAGTATATTTAGCCAAAGAATACGAGCTAATTGGGTGCTTGATGTGGGGAGCTGGCTGCCCCCATTCTTGATGATGTTGTGGTTTTCATGTCACTTGGCTCTCAGTACGGAGGGATCTCAGTGTGTGCTCAGAAGCACCTTTCGAAGCAGTTGCAGCTTACAAGCTTACAATTAAGAAGAAATCCTATGTTCTTAGGAAAAGAAGAAGACAGTGAAAAGACACATCTGTTCAAGGGATAATACTGCTAAATGCGTAATACTCCAGCCACATTAGAAAGAAAAATGTAGTCATTACTTAGCTTGTTGACTTAATAAATGGTTAATAGAGAAATGTACTCCATTCTTGGGCTTTAGTTAACAGACTGCCTTTCTAGAGTAAGCAAAGATAGAGCGACTTCAGGACTGCACCTGGATTTCACAATAAAGTCATGCTTGTGCTGGAAAGAGATAAAACAGGGAATGCTGTCACTCTGTATGGATGCATTAAAGTAAATCTTTTGGCAATGAATATTGCATTTTGAAAGTGTATTTCTATGGCTCAAAGCATGTACTGAATATGCGTTTTGATAGCCATTCATTAAAAACAGAGGAAGATTAAAGGGATGTGGGCTCAGCTACTGGAATGCACATTCAGGTGTCAACACCTGAGATTATTGGGGAGATGAAGGCCCAGAGGCTGTACTGGGGTGTATTTCCCATATGCTGGGGGAGTCCCCTGTCTAGATGGAGTCACTAAGATTCTGGTATGAATGGTGAAAAAGAGAAGGTGAGTTCAGGAAATGGTCTAAAAAATTAAAGCTGCTAAATTAAGCCACTCTGAAGACATTAAATACTAAATTAGGGCATCATTATCTGCTACTTAAGTATCCTAATGCTCTCAATTTTCTTATTCCACAAAAGAATTATTTTCAGTACTCTGTAAGATATACTTGAGAAACACAAAATACCCAGCTAATGTGCAATGAAGTAACAGTACCCTTGATGTAATGTCTTAGTTGTAACTAATCCGAGAATCCCAAAATACAATCCCTTCCTATATTTCAATTAAGAAAACAAAATAAAATTAAGAGGAACATGAAAGCTATTGTAAACAATTATGGGAACAATCTTGACCTTGCTGAGAAGAGAACTTTCGACAAGTGTTTCTTTTAAGCTTCCTGTCTAGTTACATGTTGAATCCAAAGCATTACTGATTTTTTTAAAAAAGAACAGCACAGTAATAAAAAGAGGATGCAGAGAGGGCTCATAATGAATTTGTAAGAGCTTGGGCATCATTAGGCAAGCATAACCAAAAGCCGTTAGCATGAAGTTTGCTATGCAGATTTTTTTTAGTAGTGCCATAGGAATCTACTTGCAAGGAGAGAGCTGATTTCCTATATTCTTCTAGACTCCTTATTTCAGCACAGGACAGAAAACAAAAGGCAAACTGGAGTCCTATCAGGGTATTTCTTGAAACTCTTTTTGTTAAATGTAATTTTTAGATGGAATCTCACTCTGTCACCCAGGCTGGAGTGCAGTGGCGTGATCTCAGCTCACCACAACCTCTGCCTCCCATGTTCAAGCAATTCTCCTGCCCCAGCCTCCCCAGTAGCTGAGATTACAGGTGTCCACTACCAAGCCTAGGTAATTTTTGTATTTTTAGTAGAGACAGCGTTTTGCCATGTTGACCAGGCTGGTCTTGAACTCCTGACCTCTGGTGATCTGCCTGCCTTGGCCTCCCAAGCGCTGGGATTACAGGTATGAGCCTCCGTGCCCAGCGAAACACTTAAGAGAAACATAAATAATGAAAAGTGAAAGGCGATACAGGCTTTGAGGGTGTGAGGTGCAGCTGCTGATAGGACATCACTTCCCCATGTTCTTTGTCTTGAGTGACTTGGGTTCCTCATAAGTTAGTGTGCCCAGACATGGCACTGTGGGGAAGCCTCTGATATCCTCCCATCTCCTAAACATCATGCCCACCACACTATGTTCCCATAACAAGAGGCTCTGCGGGTGGTGGGAAAGCTCTGGGCTGTCAGCGGGAATGTAGATAGCATGGTGCTTACTGTGCATGTGTGTCCTGAGCCTGTGCAGGTGACATCAGGACAAGATGATGGGACGCGGGCAAAAGAGTGAGGCTCAGCTAAACACAGTACAATCCTGTCGCAGCACTGCCTGAAGAGATGTGTAGACGAGAGCAAAGGCATTTGGGCGAAATTATGGGATGGCAGAGGTGTGGCATGACTACCATATGTGGGGAATGCACAGCCCAGCACGACAGTCACAGGCGTGATGGTTCCTTTGTTTTGCTTTGTCTTGAAGGGAAATTTGTGAATCCCACTGTCTCAGAGCAGGCTGCTTTATAACACCTTTGTGGCATTTGCTCTTTTCATTTTTATTTTTTCTCTCCCAGAATCTAAGATGATAGGCAGGCACATGGAAGGAGTCGTGATACCTGGAGACGCTGCGTGTCCCGGGTTTGAGAAGCGTTCCTGAGCCTCTCCTCTACCACATTATAAGCCAGGATCCTTCCTGAGGTTTCAGAAAGAACCCTGGGCTGGCAGTGCTTCTCAGTGTCAGTTGTTCATCAGAATACCTCCTGGTATTTCAGGAAAAAAAAAAGCCCTGGGCCTCCATTTGAGAGATTTTAATATAGTTGGTCTGGGGTAGACCTGAGCGTCTTACTTTGCTTAAAGCAGGTAATTCAATGGCTCACTCTGGGTTATGAAATTCTGATGTCAGCTCTTACCTAAACAGTCAGATATAAGACCACAAAGCCAATGGGGCTATGAGCCTGGTCATTGAAAGAGGCCAGTGAAAGAAATGGGGCTCTGGCCCAGATCAGCAGACGGGATCCCTGCTGGTGCCTGGTGATTAGACTCATCTGTGCATTTGTTACAAATGTAGAGCCGGCCAGGCGTGGTGGCTCACACCTGTAATCCCAGCACTTTGGGAGGCTGAGGCGGGCAGATCACGAGGTCAAGAGATTGAGACCATCCTGGCCAACACGGTGGAACCCCGTCTCTACTAAAAATACAAAAAAATTAGCCAGGCATAGTGGCACATGCCTGTGGTCCCAGCTACTCGGGAGGCTGAGGCAGAAGAATCGCTTGAACCCAGGAGGCAGAGGTTGCAGTGAGCTGAGATTGTGCCACTGCACTCCAGCCTGGCGACAGAGCAAGAATCTGTCTCAAAAAAAAAAAAAAAAAAAAAAAGTGTAGAGCCGGCCGGGTGTCGTGGCTCATGCCTGTAATCCCAGCATTTTGGGAGGCCGAGGCAGACGGATCACGAGGTGGTCAGGAGTTCGAGACCAGCCTGACTAACATGGTGAAACCCCATTTCTACTAAAAATACAAAAATTAGCCAGGTGTGGTGATGCACACCTGTAATCCCAGCTACTCAGGAGGCTGACATAGGAGAATCGCTTGAACCAGGGAGGTGGAGGCTGCAGTGAGCTGAGTTGGTGCCACTGCTTTCCAGCCTGGGTGACAGAGCGAGACTCTGAGACTCCATCTCAAAAAAAAAAAGAGTAGAGCCCCAGCTCCCTTTGGTATGCTTTCAGATTCAGTGGGGTCAGGTAGGGCTGGCGTGTGTGGGGCTAACAAGCACTCTAGGTGTCTCCTATGGTAACACAAATAGAAGAAAACCTGGTCTCGCAGAATGTGTGCCCACTGGAAAATGAACGCTCTGGTCTCCAGATTCAGCTGCTCTCAGCGTGCTGCTGATTTTTCTCGGCTCTGCCACTGGAGACTGTAGCCTCGACATCTGTTATCTTTGCACCCAGCATAGGAGAGAGAAGAATAAAGCATCAAATGGACAAATGGGAGAGTGAATGAGCATCCAAGACCACCTCACCTCTTGGGACCTCAGTTTTCTATAAAGTTAGGCAATTGCACTCACTTTAAAGCAAACTTACTTTATGCTCCTTTCAGCTTTGAAATTCTATGACTACATTGTTTTTCTTACTTGGTCTCTTTCTGATTTAATGCCTTGGTAAATAGATACTGAGCTTATAATTACTATGATTACTCAAGAAAAGCAAAAAACACTGGAGATGGGTTGAGATCAGTACTAATGCTTTAATATCTCCTTCCAGCACACCAGAAAAGGTAATTTTAATTTCAGGTGATGTTCAAAAATATAAAAAGAGCGAGCAGTGTTGTGGGTGAATCTAGGGGTTTATATATCTCTGAAATGCCTGGATGCCATCTCTAATTTTTTATTGGATTGGCAGCTCAGAGGGAAAAGCCTCTGTTTGGCTTTTTTAATTGACTGATCAATAATTTCTCTGATTCATGTTTCTGGAAGAGATGAAATTCCTAGTTATGCTTTCCCTGAAAAAAAAAAAAAAAAAAAAAAAAAACAGAGTCGGGCACGGTGGCTCACGCCTCTAATCCCAGAACTTTGGGAGGCCAAGGTGGGTGGATCACAAGGTCAGGAGTTTGAGACCAGCCTGGCCAACATGATGAAATGCCATCTCTACTAAAAATACAAAAAATCAGCTGGATGTGGTGGCGGACAGCTGTAATCCCAGCTACTCGGGAGGCTGAGGCAGGAGAATTACTTGAACCAGGGAGGTGGAGGTTGCAGTGAGCTGAGATCATGCCACGACACTTCAGCCTGGTGACAGAGCAAGACTTTGTCTCAGGGAAAAAAACAAACACAAAACACTTCTGAATTTGACTCAATTAAATGATTTGGGCACTTAGAGCTGAAATCTTTCCCCTTTTTAAGAAAAGCATAGTGTATTCCAAAGTGTGAGTTGAGGAAATCTAATAATAAAATTCACATCCTCTCCATAGCCCTTCCTCATCTACCTGCACATGTGAACCAAATTTGATTTTTGCTATAAATTTTCAAAAGTAACTTCTGCAAGTGAACACACATGAAGCTGCAAAGTAACGTTTTGGTAACGTTGATTCTTAATAATGTTCCTCTCTCCACCTCCACTGTTTTAGTCAAAGCTACAAATTGGTGTTATCTACACTGCGGAAATCAGAAATTAAGGAATTAATTTGGTTTCGATTAACCTTAGTTATAAAAGGGTAAGTTACAATTATGCATGATAAAAGTTCTTAAATAATATTGCTGTCATACGACTGCCATATACTTTGAGAATTCAGTCTGGTTCTGGTATTATCCTCTTCAGTCACGATACATGAGAAAGTTAAGGGTTTTCTTTCTGGAAGTCACAGGAATAGTATAAACAAAGAATCTATCGAAGAAGGATAAAAGTCTTCTGTATGTTTAATTTTTATGCTTTCTTATTTTCATAATTAAACTTCTTTTATAAATTATTTAAAGAATTTGTGTAATTTCCTAATATGACATGTTTTCTACAGAAATTTTTTATTGTTCATTTGACTATGTAGTATGTTGATTATAGAAAATTGAGTTTACTCAGTTTGTGAATGAACTTATCATGCTCTTGTTGATTAATCTGCCACAACAAATATCATTTGAGCCAGCTTTCTTCTACAGCTAGAGAAGGAAAGTAGCTCCATTTCTGATAGGTCGGAATGAGCCTGGCCAACATGGTGAAACCCCGTCTCTACAAAAAACACAAAGATTAGTTGGGCATGGTGGTAGGTGCCTGTAATCCCAGCTACTTGCGGGGGCTGAGGCATGAGAATCACTTGAGCCTGTGAGGCGGAGGTTGCAATGAGCTGAGATCCTGCCACTACACTCCAGTCTGGGTGACAGAGTGACACCCTGCCTCAAAAGAAAAAAATTATGAGGAGATTTCTCTTCATGTCATGTGAGCTTGGTTCCTTAACAGTCGTCACCTATTGTGCAAAAGCTGAGGATGAATTTGACAAACTCACACAGTATGTGTGCATCAAAAGTTTGGCCCAGCAGGTCTGAATGCTCAGTGGGTGTGCCCAGACCCTGCACATTCCAAAGAAAGGCTTGGGTTTCCTCTAAGCCCTTGGAACATCCTGCCTGATATGAGGGTCTGCTTTCCTAGGGCCTTGATTCACAACATATAGGCTACCCTATCAGTGTCATTTATATGGGTGGTGGCTTGGGCAACGTGTTAACCATCTGACCTCTGGAGAAGCTGGAGGCCAAAGTACTAAGGTCACCCATATGGGCACTCTATGCCTATATGACTGACTCCCAATAAAACCTCTGGATAGCAAGGCTCAGGGGGCTTCCCTGGTGAGTGACACTCTATACGTACTGTCATACATCCTTGCTGTGAGAATTAAGCACCAGCTCTACAACTCCATTAGAAGAGGACAGGTGAAACTAGTGCCTGGGCTTTCCTTTATTCTGCCATATGCTGCTTTTATTGTTGCTGATTTTGATTTATGTCGTTTTGCAGTAATAAATCATACCCATGAATAAACAGATTTTCTGAGATCTGTGAGTCCTTCTAGCAAATTGTCATACCTAAGGATGGTCTTGGGAACTCCCCCAAACCATTGATTAAAGAATAAACTTTATTAAGAAAGCAGAAACTTACAAGCCAAGAGTCATCAAGGAAGAGAAGCCACAGGTTCCCAGATTTCCTCTTGATGCAGAGAGGGTCAAGGGAGGCGAGGGACAAGGTATTTGGCCATGCATGGGAGGTGTGTCTGTCTGAGGGAGAACTCACTTCTCTGGTACTTCTCCCTTTATATACAGAAATCATGAGCACACTAATTAGATCTCTGTATTAACCCATTTCACACTGCTGATAAAGATGTACCGGAGACTGGGAAATTTACAAAAGAAATAGGTTTATTGGACTTACAGTTCCACGTGGTTGGAGGAGACTCACAATCATGGCAGAAGGTGAAAGGCACATCTCACACGGTAGCAGACAAGAGAAGGGCTGGTGCAGGGAAACTCCCATTTTTATAGAACCATGAGATCTCATGAGACGTATTCACTATCATGAGAACAGCACAGAAAAGACCTGCTCCAGTGACTCAATTACCTCCCACCGAGTCCCTCCCACAACATGTGGGAATTCAAGGTGAGATTTAGGTAGGGACACAGCCAAACCATATCAATCCCTTTGGTGGCTTCTTGGCTGGTTTTTGTGTTAGGAATTGTTGGAGAAAGCCAGCTACTCAGCACTGAGGGATCCTGGGCATCATCAGTCCAAGAGAAGAAAATCTGGAGTTCCATTCTCCCTTCTGGAAAAAATGGTGAAACTCTGGTCCCACAGGCTTATTGTATAGGCAGCCTAGAGTAAATTCCCAAATTATTTTTGTGAACTCTAAACAGCCCATTGAAAACATGTTACACATGTCACAGTTTCCTCCTGAATGATACAATGCTACTCCATTAGGAAGTCATTTATATGTCAATCTCAGTTATTCTAAGTCTGTCTGAGATCCCAGAGTTAATGTCAAATATTTTATTCATGTATTCATAGGTGAGACCTTCAAATCATAAGAGAATGAATACATACATACATATGTCAATTAATAATAAGCATATGGAAAAAAATAAGACAGGGAGGGAGAATAGGGCTGGGGGCATTTGCTGTAGGATGGTCAGAAAAGTTGCTGAGAATATCATGTTTAAAGAGAGACTTGTAGGCAGTGAAGGAGACAGTCATGCAAATATTTCAGGGGAAGATCTTTCAGACAGAAAAGAAATCACATGGAAAGTTAGAAGTGTGCCTGCCATGTTCGTGGAAAAAAAAAAGACCAACATGGCTGAATGGAGTGAGTGCAGGGAGAGTAATGAAGTCACATGGATGGTGGGACTGGCTAATAGAAGGCTTTAGGCATTCGGAAAAACTGGATTTTGCTCCGAGTGAAGTGAGAAAGCCATCTAGGGTTCAGAGAAGAGGTGTGGATTGGAGATAAAATTAGTGATTTGGGAATCACTAGCAAAATAAACAAAAAGAAGTTAGGAAAAAAATCAACTCTACTGTGAAGGGTTTCAATCAAAACTGGCAATTCCTTTTCTTGAAGTTGTGATATTCAAAGTGCTATGCTCAGCCATCTCGAAAATCCCCATATGCCATTATGCTTACTTTTTCCAGACACTAGATAAAGGGGCTATTACTATTCTATATCTCACACCTGCATTTGTAAAAACCCTTGAAATTATTGGTTGATGAAAGAAAGTTTTCTCTAATCACACAGAAATTCCAGCTAGACAGGGGCAAGTGTTCCAAGTGGACACTTACAGCACGTCTGCCTTTGGCTGCCAGCCTGCCTTCTGCCTGCTCTCCTAACTGGCAGCAATTTTAATCAGTCATCAAGCAGAGATCCATATCAGTATGGGGCAAGACTCACTGAAATATATTTGGGCAAGTCTCAATTCATCTCCTTTCCCCTCTTTTTCCTTCTCCACGTGTTTTAATTTGTTTCTATCTTAGGGCATATCATCACGTTTTCAAGGTACATGTTTAAAACTAGAGTGAAGGATAGCAAAACCAACATTCATGTTAGATTACCTCCTAGAAATGTGGAAAGGAAAATTTTCCTTGAGTCTGTCATTTAATGAATACATTTTAGAATGTGAAATTTGATCCACAGAATTTCACAGTTAGCCCTGCACGTTCTCCTCCCTATGCGCTACTGATACTTGCTTCAACCCAAGGCATCTTGCTGGCAAGCAGCCCGGAAGGCTTCTCTATACATTGTGTGTGTATTCTATTGGGCTTTTTGTCTGAATTACTAATATCTCTCCAATTTAAGCAGAGGACAATAGCCTTCTTTTGGAACTCTAGCTAAAAATCATCTTTCATTTTGGCTTCATCTTGCATTCTCTACACAGGCATGGAAATGCCATAAAGTAATGTATACCAAGGAATGATGGCCCTGTAGATTCTTACTCTTGGTAAGGGGCAGAAAAACTGTGATATAACCTGTGATCTGTTTTCTCACAAGTCACCAGGAGATAGGGAATTCCTTTCTGGGATCAATGGTAGGGTGTGATTCATTGTTTCCATTTTTTTAAAGGAAAATAATACAAAATGATAAATAATTTTGAAAATCAAAGAAAAAGTTCCACTGGAATGTATGTGTGCTTACTTTTTTCACATATTGATCAAATAATCTGATTGCTGTTTACATCTTGCTAATGCATACGAGGTTTTTTGAACAAATTTTGTGCTCCTAGTTTAAACTGCAGAGGCTGCCACAGAATTTTATCTTCTCACTGGGAAATTATTTTCTCCATATGTGTTTTGATGATGACAGGCCTTTTTCCATCTAGCAGTTCCTCTTCCTTGGGGGAACAGAAACATAAGGAATAATTTCTGATTTGATATTTGCTGTTCTACTCACGTATCACCGCAGTTTAAAAACTATCTACAAACTTGCCAACAATTTACTTTTAAAACTACACTTTGGGAAAACAAGAAGCAAAAGGGAAGAGAAGGAAGACTCTTAAAATAATACATTTGAGAATATATGTAAAATATTTGGAAAGGTGTGATTAACTAATTCTCCTGGGTGCATAACATTGCATAAAGCTACATATATGGGGCTTGGTTAAGACCATTTCTAAGCTAAAATGTTATAACTCTGCTGGACAGGAAGTATCATTGTAAGCAAGAATGTTTTCTTCTATATCTCACATAAATTGTCATAGTTTATCACTATTATAGAAAAGAAAGATGGATGTTTCTGTTTACTAGTTAAATGACACAGCCATAAGAAAGTAACATAAACACAATTCAGAATTCACAGGGTTTATCAGCTTGAAAAGGGTAATTCTTGATTTTTTTGAACTTAGAGGACTGACATTATTTTGAATTTTTTGCAAAATCAAGACAGTTAATAGTATCACATTTCTTCAAGTCTTTAAAACTCAGATCTTTATACAATGTAATGATACTGTATAATGCAGACAAGTGTCAGTTTAACATCAAAGGTAATTAAAAATTGCACATTGTGTGCAATTCCATAGGTCAAAGCATGGCCAAACATTTATATTTCTTTCTCTCCTTAATATTACCAGGCTAATACCCACCCAACAGTTGCAGACTCTAGACCTAGAACAAACAAATCTTAAAATTCGTCTATTCTAAACTTCTTTGTCATACATATCTTTTTAAAACATTTGTGCTCACTTTCAGAAACAAGGGGCTCACCCAGTGCCAATAATCCAGCCCATTGATTTCTTCACCTCTCTCCCTGAAATATGATCCTTCTCCCTCGTTCTTCATCTCAGTAAACAGCACTTACATCTACCCTGAAACCTAAGACTCATTCCAGCCATCTCCCTTACTCAATCTGCTCAGCTCGTCTAACACCCAATCCTGGCTCTACCCCCAAAATCCTCTTCTCCATCTCGGCTACTCCTCAGCCAAGCCTCCATCATGCCTCCTCAATCTGGTCTTTCTGCTTTCTTCTCTGGGCCCTGCTTTTAAATCTGTCCTCCACACAGGAGCTGAGAGGTATTTTTTTTTTTTTTTTTTTTTTTTTTAAGACAGAAGTAGAATAAAAGAGAAAAAAGGAAGAAAGAGAAAGAGGGAGAGAGAACGAGAATCTTGCTCTATTGCTCAGGATTTCATTTAAATCTGTGAAATGCTTATGCAAACTAAAGTGATTTATTTCCTATTATGTGATCACTTTTAGAATAGATATGATATAATATTG
>PVKP010035093.1:0-23629 GCA_004027715.1 Plecturocebus donacophilus | reverse complement strand
CGGGAGCCCTGGAGGAACATTCCAGACACCTCCTTCTGGAGCCAGGGATGCCAGCCGTGCCAGTGCTGCGTGTCTGTGGTACCCAGGAGACAGAGCCTTGTTAACACTGCCGGTGTTTGCAAACCTCAAATGCATGTAGCTTCAGGAAAGTTATTAATTTTAGGTGGGTTTTGGAGGCCTTTTCATCAGCAGTGAACCTCAACATACCCAGGATGAGGAGAAAACAAGAACAAGTGAAAAGATTTGCTGCCTACAGTCATGAGGGCCCTGCTGTTTTCTGGAAGAGGTTTGGAGTTCTGGTCCCTATAAATTAGTTCCCAGTGCTACTTCAGGTGAAGTTAACCATTAGGGATCATTTCACTAGAGAGATGAACAATCAGGACCCTGAACACTGTTGTGCTTAGCCAAGGAAAGGAGAGGCCGGGTATGGTGGGTCATCCTTGTAATCTCAGGACTTTGGGAGGCCAAGATGGGGGATCATTTGAGGTCAGGAGTTCGAGACCAGCCTGGCCAACATGGTGAAACCCCATCTCTACTAAAAAATACAAAAATCAGCTGGGCATGGTGGCACACACATGTAGTCCCAGCTACTCAGGAGGCTGACGCATGTGACTTGCTTGAACCCAGGAGACAGAGGTTGCAGTGAGCCAAGATCACGCCACTGCACTCCAGCCTGGGAGACAGAATGAGATTCCATCTCAAAAAACAAAAAAAGAAAAGGAGCCTATTCACATTCAAGCAACACCCATGGAACCCTGTAAACATGGGGCTGCCTCTTTCAAATTGGTAGAAAAAAAGAAAAGAAATAAATTCAAATGCAAGTTTGACTTTCCTTAAGCATTTTAAATTAAGGGTGTTTTCAATAATTTGCTATAAAGAAAACCTAATCCCAGGATCTTGTGGCTGGTCTGGGCTCAGGTACCATGTTTGCAGTGGTGTCATTGATAAGAAAAGCTACCAACTCCACCTCTTGTTTTTGCATTCCTATATCTGTGGGTCATTTCCTTCCACCCCACACCCACCCTTTCTTCTCTTGATTATACAGTTTTCTTGGGTTATCACAGTGTAAGTTCAACAGCGTTTAAAAGCAGCATTAAGCCTCCTGATTGTTGATGGTAGTGGCAATTACAGTCCGGGGAAATTTATAATTTCTTTAGGAAATCAAGGCTGAGAGGTCCATGAGCATGTGCTCTACACTGGTGTGCCTTCAACCGAAACACATCCTTCTAAAGGAAAGAGGGAACCAAAGCAAACATAGCACAAAGATCCGATCCTTTAGATTAGAATTGAAACAGGCAGATGCCATAGGAGTCTCTGTGTTCACTAAGAACAGAACATAGAATTTTGATATTCTTATTATAGCTGGATCTTGGTATCTGTCATAATAAATATGTTGTTATAAACATAATGCAAATGGGTAAATGTATTTCTTGTATATTACTTTAAAGATTTCTTTGCTTTGGGGTATTTTATTTTCTCACTATTTTAAGAGGAAGGAGAGTGGGAAAATATAGCTAAAAAAAATAGTTGATCATTAGCTCTTTTATTCTCTAAGAAGTCTTAACTTCCAACACATCACACTAGGATTGTCAGCAAACTGGGCAGGCAGAATTGCCCCATGTAAACCCTATTATTGCTGAATAACAAATAACTCAACTTTGCATATGTATATATATACACATATATACATATATATATACACACATATATATATATATACACACATGAACACATACACACTCATGAACACACACATGCACACATATATTCACACAGGTATGCACATAATACATACAGTCACACATACACACAGCTGCACACACATTCACATATACATGCTACACACTCACACACACACTTTACCTTTGCTTCTGAGGGTGAGCCCAAGTGGCCTTCACATCTCCAGCAAATGAAGAACTCTCACTCTCTGTTTAGGGACAGTAAGATCTGAATAAAACATCAAACTATGCCAAGGAGACTCGTGGTCACCTTCAAGGTGTCAGTGGCGTCTGAAACAGCAACAACAAAGCTCTCATCTTTGACGTTACCATCTGGGATGATGCAGGGCCTGGACTTGTGACCAAGGGTCATTCAGCTTGTCTCCGGCCCTGTGGAGAGCTGTGGGAAGGCTGGACACTGTCATCTTAAAAGCAGCCTCCTAGGTGGTCCTGGGAAGGAGACGCAGTGTGTCAAGTTAACTGAAGAGCTGGGCTCCGAGTCCTGATTGCTCTGGGCTGGACAGAGGGCAAGCGCCCACCAGGGACGTTGCCCAGGGGTTTAGGCTTGGGGACCGCGAGGCCAGAGCAGGATGTAGAGACCTTTTGATCCTGGGCTTAGCTGCCAGTGCTGGAAGGCAGTGCAGTGGGGGTTTGAGACGATATTGATGTCCCTCACAGGCCCACACGATTCCCCAGAGGGTCATGAGGCCAGGCTTGTATTTAGTTAGCGGTAATGATCTCGTTAGGGGTGTGAATGGGCCACCACCCAAGACATTCAGCTCTGCCAGCGGGCCTCCCCCTGAGCCCTGCCTACCCTGTGTGGCCTTACACGGGACGTGAACTGTGATTAACAGACTTCCAGTGCTTAATAATTTGCAAAACAGCATTAAACAAGGGAAGTTGAAGACAATCGGAATAGGACATTGGCCGGGCGGGAGGTGGTTGTCAACAGAGCCGGGACAATCCTGCGAGCAGGGCCTTCACAAAGCTGGCGGGGTACAATGTCACAGCTGGCTGCTGGCGGGGCGCCGGGCGACAACGCCTCCCCATCCATCCAGGTGGTGAGGCCGAGCCGGCCTTTTAACTTTGTGAGTTTCTTTAGAAGGGAAGAGAGAGGGTGGTGGGGGTAAAGCCCTCCTGTTTCTTCAGCAGGAAAGAAAGTAAGAGGAGGCCCATTGAGCAAGAGAAAGAAAGAGATTAAGTAGCAAAGAAAGTGACAAGCTGATAATAGAGAGCACTTTCAATGGTGGTAATCCTTGACATACAAGGACAAATATGAACACTTTTGTTCTTGAATTTAGATTAACTTTGTGTGGGGAGAGAAACCAGAATGCGAGTTGGTCTGCTTGTGCCTCTTGTGAAGCTCCCTGAAGGCGAGTTGACAGCAGATTGGGAAGGCCCCTGGAAAGCCACCGCGCAGGGGATGTTTACGGAACAACTGTAGCCGGGCGGTCCGTGTATTGAAAGACCACAGTGGTTGAAGACGGAAGAGGCGAATTATTAAAGATGTGAGATGTGGCGGCGTTTGACCTTTCTTCTTTTGTCTCACTGTGTTATATACCGTGAGGTCACCTCAGCCCTGCGGACACTGTTTAACATTCAAAAATCATAAAAGTTTTGTATTTTTAATATCCATCGCATGCAGAAGATCTGATTTTTATCAGTGTGTATTCAAACTTCCAGGCATTCGGGGCCACCATCCACGGTTCTCAGAGCAACAGGAAGTCGGTTTTATGGGAACATCGTAACGAGGAGGCTTGTTTGACCCCCAAGAAACATAATAACTTATTAAGACCCAAGGAAAAGACCAGATAAACCAAGAATGGTCTGGGTGGGCTTTATTTGTTCTTGTGAGTTCCATTTTTGAGCCTGCCGGAAGAGTCCAGCCTCCTGCTGAGGGGACACTGATTTCTCTCCTGCTTACTAAAGACACCTCTCTCCCAGCAGTTCCTGTTGTTAAACTTATTTCACGTTGAAATAGTCCATCGTGCTGCTTCCGACCCAAGCAGCAGGCTGTGTTTCCTCTGGCAAACACCTTTATCACTTTACAAACGGAGCTCCAGCTGCCACACTGGATGTGCTCATGGAATTTGTCATGGCAGTTTGCAAAATGTGTCCTCGGTATCCTTGAGTGTGGCTGCAGTGACACTCGGGAGAGGAGGGACACACCATGGGGGGAAGTATCTAACACCTTGAGGTGTTTTGGGGAGGAGGTGTCTGCTGGACGAGCACTTGAAATCCCCAATTGCTGCTTATGATTAAAGTGATGAGTTAATGCTTCTCTAAAAGAATGGTGACAAGCAGCTGGGACTGAGACGACGAGGGTAGTGTGGGTGATGGAGGTGTCAACAGAGGTGGTGGGGACTTCGCAGGGGAGCTCTGTGGATGTCACCAGGCAGTGACATTGTGACATTTTGCACGTGTTGTACTTTTGGGGCCACATTTCATCCAGACAGGATGACTGACAGCCTTATTCTGTGATTTATTTAGCAGCTGGGATTTGTCTTGACCGCCATGCTTAATATGTCCCTTTCCAGGATTGGCAGGCTCCCGAGAAAAGAATCCAGGGGTCCTCCCCACTCGGCTCAGTGCTGGCTGGCAGCAAGTCCAGGCCTCAGTTCCTCTGCTGCGAGCTGGCACAGGCTGCCCCTGCCTTCTGCTGCTCCTCCCCAACCTGTGTCACCACCCAGCATGGGCCTTGCCTTGGGCCCCTTGCAATCTCCTGATTAAAACAGAAACACAGAATGTGCTACCCACCAATTTTTTCTAGGAGTGTTTTCCCAAGGGAACTGTTTTTTTTTTTTTTTGCAAAGGCTTGAACTAGGCCCATTCCGGCAATTATGAAAAAATTAAGGATAATTTAATCTGCTTCCATCAAAAGGACTGTCTCATTGATTTCTTCCTGGACAAATCAGAACTGGATTTGCATAGGGCTTTCATATTTGCATGGGGTCTTTAAAGAACTGCTGAAAATAGCAGTTTTTTAGAAAGCATTGGAAATTCTGTGTGAAACTGTAATGATGGACATGTCATTGCATGTTTGTCAAAACCAGTAGAATGTACAACATAGAGTGAACTTGAACGTAAATGCGGTCTTTGTTTAATAATAATCTATCAATAGCAACAAATGTATCACACTGATAATCATCATCATCATCATGGGGAAACTGTAGGATGGGAGGGAACCTTCTGTACTTTCTGATCAATCTTTCTGTAAACTTGTTACACTTCTGTTAGGATTCTGTATACCTTTTCTGTAGAACTTCTTTTAAAAAATAATCTGTTAATTTAAGGCCAGGCGCGGTGGCTCATGCCTGTAATCCCAACACTTTGGGAGGCTAAAGCAGGTGAATCACCTGAGCTCAGAAGTTCGAGACCAGCCTGGCCAACATGGTGAAACCCCATCTCTACTAAAAATACAAAAGTCAGCCAGGTGTGGTGGTGGGCACCTGTAATCACTACTCAGGAGGCTGAGGCATGGTAATTGCTTGAACCTGGGAGGCGGAGGTTGCAGTGAGCCAAGATCATGTCACTGCACTCCAGCCTGGGTGACAGAGAAAGACTCTATCTCAAAAATAAATTAATAAAATAAAATAAATTAAAAATAGTCTGTTAATTTAAAAACAAACGAAAGGCATTGGGTTGACTCCCGCCCAAAGTGAAGGATGTCTCTCTTCATTCATGGACATGGGGATTTGGCAGGCGCTGTTGATGCTCTGCACTGCTCCCCACACACCCCGCTACTCACACACTGGCTTGGTGGTTTCCATCTGCAAGTGCCTGTGCCTCTTTGCTGGGCTATTTTTTGGCCCACAAGGGGACAGGCCTGAAGTGCTCATTTTCCCTGGGAGTAGGCTTCAAATCATAGCTGACAGGCATTGCTAGAGAAAACTCAGCTCCCGCTGGGGCGGGGGACTAACTGCATTGTCACCCGGGGGCCCCAGAGGGATGGGCCCTGCTGCCCACAGCAGGCACCTGCTCCCTGATACACCTTCACCACCCTTCCTCTCCTCAATTCACTTTCCAGTGCTCCTCCTGATGCCTCCCTAATTCACTACCCAGTTCCCATCTTCCACGTACATCAGTGTCCGGGAGAGAAGCAGACCTTACTCTTGGTGTAATCCGCTACCAGGCCAGATGTGAAAACTGAATGAAATGTGCAAAGCCGTGATAGGAATACGTGTTTTCTGGGTTCAGCCTAGTTGGATGGAATGCCACTAGGGGGATTTAACATTCAAAAAAATAGATTCTAAAAAAAAACAATTGGGCAGTGCAAGGTGGCTCACGCCTGTAATCCCAGCACTTCAGGAGGCCAAGGGTGGATCACTTGAGGCCAGAAGTTCAAGACCAGCCTGGCCAATACGGCAAAACCCCATCTCTACTAAAAATACAAAAATTAAAGGGGCGTGGTGGTGCACACCTGTAATCCCAGCTACTCGGGAGGCTGAGGCACAAGAATCGCTTAAACCTGGGAGGTAGAAGTTGCAGTGAGCTGAGATAGAGCCACTACACTCTAGCCTGGGCAACAGAGGGTGAATCTGTCTTAAAAAAATAAATAAATTGGACACAAAGACTAGGTGACCAGGAAGAGAGTCTCTTTCAAATGAGGCACCTGGTCATCTAAGGCTATTTCTTGGCTGGTTCTGGGGAGCTGATGAATGTGGGTGCATAAGACGTCGCTACTCTGCTTTGCTACTTTGGTTTGAATTTAAGGCTCCAGCCATGGAGAATTGGAAGGACTTTCCCAGAGAGGAGCACTGAGCAGTCATGGGCTTCCTTCCTTCCTCGCTTGCCTGGAGCGGTGTTCACTAGACTCAGGCCGGCGCTAGGGCCAGCACTCATCCTGCAGCAACATCTCTGGGCAAGATCCATGCATGCCATGTTTGTGGGCTCCTTGGTAGTCAGCTCTCTTTCTCTACAGAAGCATGAAAGGGCTGTTCGTATTCTAGTCAATGACTTCATTTGTATAGGCAATAGGTGAATACGATATAATTATCCAAGCAGGAATAATACCAAAAAAAAAAAAAGGACATTCACGTCTTCCATTTTCAGTCTTCCAGTTCTGCGCTCTAGAGATAAACTTGGTTTTAGTTTCTCCTGTGCTCATGCAGGTATAGTCTGTGTGTAAACAGCAGACCCTACCCTCTAGGTATCTGCCCTGTAGAAACACCCTCTGGAGGGTGGACGGGACCAGGGCAGATGATGAAGCATTGCTCCTGTGATTGGGTTCTGTTACATAAGACTGTGCTGTAGCTACGTCTTGAAGAAGTGAGTTGCCATGTTGTCAGAGGGCCACACTGTTGGGGCCTGAAGGGGGTCCATAGGAATTGAGAGTGACTCCTGATCTACAGTCAAATAAGGAACCAAATTTTGCCAATTCATAGACATAGGGACCCTGAACCTCAGATGAGGCTACAGCCCCAGTTGGCACCTTGATCCCAGTGGTGACATCCTGAGCAAAGTCTCCAGGAGACCCATACGTAGCCTCCTGACCTCAGGAAACTGGAAAACAGTCCGTTTCTGTTGTTTGAAGCTGCTGTATTTGTGGGAATATTTTACACAGCAATGAAACACTAATACAAGTATAATAGTATTTGGAAAACACTTGTTTTCCCGTTTGTTTTGTTTTGTAGTTTTTTTTTTTCCACTTAAAAATCTATCTTGGAGATGATTCCAATCAGTAAATCCTTCTTTAACCTTGCGTGTGAACAGCTATTTGTTTGTCATTTGCTGGATTCTTTTCCAAAGAAGCTTAATTAAGTTCAGTCGCAGCAGTACTTGGTCATAAACTTGGGCTGTCTTGTCATAATAAGTAATAAAGTAACAACCAGGTGATGCAAAAGTAATGTGACCAAAATAATTTTCTGATCTTTCTATTTTTATCTGTTGCTTTATTGATTTGAAGATCAAATTGATGAAGATCTTCAGAGATAAAGATAATTTCCAATGGCACATACTTAATAAACTAATTTGTCTTGCTATGGTTATAAAAGGCAAATGCACTTTCTTTTCTTATGAAAGCCATACATTCAGGCCTTGTAACAGACTGGCAAGTTTGTCACTGACTCAGTTTCCTTTCCCTCTGGCAACTAGATGACCTGTTCCAGTCTCCCTCCAGGTTCAGCGGCTGTGACTTTCGGCCAATGAAACATGGCGGGAGTGATGCATTTCCCTTACTGGGCTGTCCCACAGAAACCTCCCACTGGGTCTTCCCTACTCTCCCCGACTGCCACCTGCCAGCCAGAAGCAGGATTCAAGAGACATCTTCAAGTTCCAAGGGATGGTGGAACCTCACGCTGCAAAGAGACCGGCCTTAGAATCACCCCATGAAAGGCTGCCTCAGAACACTTAGATTGAATCATCATGTGAGCGATAAATAAAACTCCCATGGTGTTAAGCTGCTAAAATTTGGGGATTGTTTGTTTCAGCAGAGAGCTTATTGTGACTGATACAGGAGTGGGGATTTGCTTTCAGAAAGGATTCTTTACTTTGCAAGAGGAATCATGCCAGGATCTCTTTAAGTTGCAGGCTTGCCTTACATAGGTGATAGGAAGCCGCTTATTACACATTGATCTCAGGGGCACATCAGTTGTGCAAGCTGCTGGCACATTCAGGGCCATGCTCAATACACAATGCTATTTATAGTAAGTTCTGATTAACATCATGATCTAATATTAATCTTTTAGTTGCAAATGAATGCTAAGTTTCTATTTGTTTTATTATCATTATTATTGAGATACAGGGCCTCCCTCTGTGCTCCAGGCCGGAATGCAGTGGTGTAACCAGGGCTCACCGCAGCCTTGGCCTTGCAGGTTCAAGAGGAGCTCCCAGCTCAGTCTTTTAAGTAGCCGGGACCACAGGCGTGCACCACCACACCAGGCTAATTTTTGTAATTTTTGTGGAGATGGGGTTTTGCCATGTTGCCCAGCTGGTCTCAGGCTCCTGGGCTCAAGAGATCTTCTTGACTTGGCCTCCCAAAATGCTGGGATTACAAGTGTGAGCCACTGTGCCAGGCCTTGTATTTGTTTTCTTACACATGTTGAATCTACTTAATTTGCTTAGTTGATTTATAGCTTTCCTGTTTTTCACCTTATTGTTTTAATTTCCCCACAAGCAGTGACTGCAACTCAATGCAAAGCAATAGAAGAATTTCGTTCTAGCTCTACCTGTTATTTTTTTTCTACTGGAATAAACATGCTTCAGGAAAGTCAGTCTTGAGTAGCTTCCACTGAGTTCAAAGGAATTGTCTGTCCCTTGGCTAAAGAAGTACTTATGTTAGGGGGCAGATAGTTTCCATTCAGCAGGATTCTTGAGAGTTACAAGCATGTCCTGCTGAACTATGAGCTCCGAGAGGTCAGGAACCATGACCTTCTCTGCTCTCCCTGTGGCTTGTGGCTCAGCGCCTCATGTAATTGATGGCCAACAATTTCCCATTGACTATACAAATATTTCAGTTAAAGGGTTCTTTGCCTTTTGCAGCCACGTAGATGCTAGTTTCACCCGCATGCAGAAATGTACCTGTAAGCCAAGTACACTGGAGATATTAATACATATTCAGTTGAGCATCCTGTTTGATAGAGTTGCCTTTCTGGTTCATTGATTCATTTTTAGGTCTCAGCTCATGGAATGAGGAGTGGATGGACAGAGCCTTGCTTTAGAGCCTGGAAGAATTAATGAGTTCCCCACAGGAATGAGGGGAAAACGTGAAGCTGTGGGGAAAGTGGGACGTTTTCTCGAAGGAACAGGAGATAAAATAAGACATCGCCTGAGGCCACCTTTTCTGAAACATTGCCATTGGCAGGCCTGGGGATCCACTTGAGTAGTCAATCCTGTGAAAGGGAAGAAGGAATTCTAAGAACAAACCCGGGGAATCTGGAGCACAGCCACTGCCTCCTCTTAAATGAAGCAGCTGGCACGGTGGCTCACGCCTGTAATCCCAGCACTTTGGGAGCCTGAGGCGAGGGAGGCAGATCACCTGAGGTCAGGAGTTCGAAACCATCCTGGCCAACACAGTGAAACCCGTCTCTACTGAAAATACACAATTAGCCACATGTGGTGGTGCACCCCTCTGGTCCCAGCTACTCGGGAGGACGATGGGGAGGAATCGCTTGAACTCGAGCGGCGGAGTTTGCAGTGAGCTGAGATCAAGCCATTGCACTCCAGCCTGGGTGACAGAGCAAGACTGTCTCGAAGAGGGGAGTAGAAGAGAGAAAGGGCGGGGAGGGGGAGGGGAGGAGAAGGGCAGGGGCAACAAACTCTGCTGGTTTGGTGGGAGAGAAGAGGAAGCAGGACTGCTGCCTGCCCTTTGGGAGGCTGTTGAAGCAGAGCTGCGAGAGCACCACGTGGCCCTCGCTGCCATCTGAGTTGCATTTAGAGCTCGGGATGTCCTAGTGGTGTACAGGGCCACTTGGGAAACCCAAGTGTGATGGGCCGACGGATTAATTATGAGAAAGAAAAGAAACGTTTTACCCGAGGAATTTGAGCCTCTTCTAAATGATCAGGCCCAGGACAGGAATGAGGCAGCAATCCCAGTTCGCGCCCCTTCTTGGGCTGACGTCATCAACTCTTTTTTTTTTTTTTTTTTTTTTTTTTTGAGACGGAGTTTCGCTTCTTTGTTACCCAGGCTGGAGTGCAGTGGTGCGATCTCGGCTCACCACAACCTCCGCCTCCCGGGTTCAGGCAATTCTCCCACCTCAGCCTCCCGAGTAGCTGGAACTACAGGCATGCACCACCACGCCCAGCTAATTTTTGTATTTTTAGTAGAGACGGGGTTTCACCATGTTGACCAGGATGGTCTCGATCTCTTGACCTCGTGATCCACCCGCCTTGGCCTCCCAAAGTGCTGGGATTACAGGTGTGAGCCACCGCGCCCGGCAGTCATCAACCCTTAAAGCCGCTTGCTCTGTGGACTCGACCCAGCAACGCCGCTCTCCGCTGGACACTGCCATACTCACACGCTCTGGTTCAATGCCCAGCCAATCGCCAATCGATGCTATTTCTGTCAAGCAATAGGAATTCCCAACAAACACCTTTGTGTCTGCCCACTCCTCGGTCCCCTTTCATCCTTTAAAAACCTGCTGGTAACAAAGGCTAAATGGAGCTCACATCCAAGGTGGCTTGGGTCTGAGTCCTCCGGGCCGCTGTCCTCACCAGTAAACTGTGAATTCTATTTGTGCCTCAGCTTCTGCCTTCAGGTCGACATTTCCGTTTTGATGAAGTTACGTTTTACAGACCTCAAGAGCAAAAGCGAAGCGAAGGTGATGTAGTATAAAATCACAGAAAAGACCGGGGTGAAGGAAAGAACACAGAACTTGAAAATTGAAGCTGGTCTGTTTTTATTCTCGTGAAAGGACCTCTACACATTTCCACAGTCAGAAACTCACTCCAGAAACTCCAATTGCACTCCCCGATCTTGTTTTGTAAATTTGGCCATGGGCTTGGCTCTAAATCCACATTAATTTAACTTGAAAAAAGATAAATGGTCCTGCTGTATTTCAAGATATTATGGGATGGCAAGGACTTCCATTGGGAATAGGTGTGACCAACAGAGACACAGTACCTAAAAAAACCCATTGAAGCTGAGGAGTGGCAAGGGCATGGAGGGAGAGAAGTGAATTTTGCAAACAAATAGAAAAGTCCAGCAAGTCTGTGATTTGTTTCTAGTGCAAATTTTGGCCAACTCCCACTGGCTGAGTTTCCAGGGATTTCTTTCTGTTTTCCCTGTATATGGAGAGATCATAATGACTTTTAATGTTTTCAAGATAGAAAAGCAGGGTTAAAAAGTTATTGCAAAAACAAAGCAAAATATAGAAAAATTCATGTAGAACATAAGGTCCTCATCTCAGGTGGATTATTAATGTGTGTGCAAGTGCCTGCTCCATTCTAGAAGAGGGTAGGTGTTCATTAGGTGTTTGTTGAAACTTTAGCTCAATGTATCTGTTTATCATTTATTAGGTATCAATGCTTCTAAACATTCTGTAGCAGAAAAAAGCTTCTTTTTGATGGGAAAATTGTTTTAATGAACTATTACAATATCTTTCTCTCTTGAATCTCACGGGTTTAAAAATGTTGAACATCAGATAACACAGCTCCTAATTTCAATGGGCTTCACATCCTGAATGTAACTACAATAGCAAATAAACTCATCACTAGATTTCAATTTACTTACAAAAGATCCCAGCTGTCACCCAAGGCTAAAATGGGTGGAGACAGTTTGGTTCAAAGAAGTGGATCTCTGGCTACTGAAAAAGCATTTACAGACATTATTAACAGGAAGAATCAGCCCAGTGAATAATACAATTATGCATAATCTATGGTTCAGATATTCAAGTGCAAATATTCAGAAAGTGCTGCAGCAGCTACATCGGGAGGATAGTTTTGAAAATAATGACATTTAACCTATCGTAGCAATTGTTCTTATAAGAGGCATGAACTGTTCTAATGAATAATAAAATCCAGCATAAAAATTACGTCTTGGTGCTAGAAATGTTGAAGCTGAACACGGTCAGTCTTACCACATTAAGTCCCCTACACAGGGGAAAAATCAATACATTTAAAAGTGTTTAAGAAATTTCTATAAAGAGGAAAAATACCAGCAAATAGCCATTTCTTCTGCGAATTTCTGGACATGTACTTGCCAAGTTCAGTAAGAAGAATTTTAATGATTATTCAAAGCATAACCTGAAGGAGAGCAGTTAATCTGATTAGAGTAATGACATTTCTAATGTATTTATTTGGAGTAGTGATTGCTGAATTGCGCTGTTATTAGCAAGCCTGCTCTGTTTACTGGAATGCTGATACATATTTTAAAAATCTGTCTTTGCATAATGCAGGCTGAGCGTGTGGACAATAGAAGGGGGTCTTTAGCTTTCCTAGCCTCCTTTACGTTTTATCTGATCTTCTGCCTTGGTTTGGAACGGGTCCCAGGGCTTTGTGATTGTTGATGTCTCTGCTCTCTCCCACCCCTCCTGGATTTGGCCTCCTTGGGTTCTGATGTCTGATACACTCTTGACACCTCTGAGGAATGCAGCTGAGAATTCATTGTCCCTGGGGTTTTTAAGCAGCCCTGTGAACTCTCCTTTCTTTTTCAAGTTAGAAACCGTTTCCCATGCTTGATTAGTTGATTTACCAACCTTAAAATAATTGCATTTGTAATTTGTGAGTAGTGTCAATTGCCCAGAACATTCAAGTTCATAGCACTGTTGGCTGAATGTGAGACAAGCTAAAACTAAGACTCCACTCCTGCAACCTGAGGATTTTCCAAAATTATGCTCTTTGATGAGGAGAGGGGAAATAAATATTTCTATCAAATCTCCATCTTAGCTCCATTCCTTTCTGAAATTGTAAACACAACTCTATCAGTTCTTCCATTTTGCATCTCAAGAAACTTCATTGCAACCTGAAAGTTTAAATCCATTAAAATGTAAGAATGGAATGTTTATTTTTTAAAGAGTGGGGTAAAGACCCAAAAAGAGAAAGAAAAGTTGCTATGGTCAAAATGTTGTGTCTCCTCAAAATTCCTATGTTGAAACCTATCCACCAATGCGATTATATTAGGAGGTGGGGCCTTTAGGAAACGATTAGATCCTTATGAATAGGATTAATGTTCTTATAAAGACCACAAGCTCAGAGAGCCACCTCATCCCCTCTACCATGTGAGGGCATAGCCAGAAGTCACCATCTAGGAACAGGAAAGCTAACCCTCACCAGATACTTTGCCTGCCAGCGCCTTGATCTTGGACTTCCCAGCCTCCAGAACTGTGAGAAATAAATTTCTGTTGTTTATAAGTCACTTAGGCTATGGTGTTTTGTTACAGCAGCCTGAATGGACAAAGACAGAACTATGATCCAAATCACTGGATATTGGCAGTCTCTTCTATATGGATGACTTTTGTTTGTATCCCCAGAGCTTAGGTAAGTTGAGGATTTGGAAAGCCTGTAGCTAAACCATCCTTTTGAAGCCATCAAATTGATGGGATGATAGTTTCATCAACCAGTGGATATCTATTGAGCCCTGGCTACATGCCAGGCTTTGAATACCAAGGAAACTAAGACAGATGAGGTTCATCTATGCTCCCATGTAGCTCTCCAGAGTGTCACAGACTCTTTCTTATTGGGATTTTTAACCTGGGGGATTCAGAGGTCAGTAACTATCTGGAATTATGGTAACATTTGCTCAAGAGTGCAGAATGATATTGTCCAATAAACAGTATATTAACTACATTGATGGTTGTTAAAATGCTTTTAGTCTGAGTGGCATAAACGTAACTAGCCTTGGCCTTGGAGGTAGGTAATAGAACCCCTGAACAGGATCAGTGTGGAAATGGGTGGCCAGGCAGGCTCCATTCAGACCAAGATGGAGAGGGCAACAGGGTGGCAGGCATGGGTAATGCTCCTTCTGGCTACAAAAAAGACCCAGGAGCTGGAGACCAAATAAGCACTAATTTAAAGGGGGAGTTTGATGAGCCTTCCTGTGAAAAACCATATATAGATAAAAGGGCATTGTTTAGCTATTGGTGGTTGAGTTAAACAAAAGGTCACATCAACAATTTCCAAAATCAATAAAAAATTATTAGAATAGCTTGAGAAGTTATATTACTTGGTAAGCCATTTCATTATAAGATATACAACACATATATCTTATGTTATATAAAATATATAACATATATATCTTATATTATATAAAATATATAACATATATATCTTATATTATATAAAATATATAACATATATATCATGTTATATAAGATACACTTTTATTATAATGTATAATGTACATTATGTAAGAAATCAACTTATTTATAAATGAGGAAGACACATATTGATTTCTATATTAATTTATGTTACTGTGCCAGTTCTTAAACCATCTTTTGAATGTTATCTTCTGTCTACATCTGGATTTTTCAGGAAAGTGTAGCCATAGCTTTCATTAAATTTTCATGTGGTTCTAATATTGGCAAGGCCTAGGGACAGATGGAAGCCCCATATCACTCGCCTGAATATTTACAACATATCAATCAAGCTTTTAATAAAACATGTTTTGTCCTTTTACTTTGAAAAATATTCTTTTATAAAATGACCTGAAAGGCTTAGTTTACATTTAGGATTCTTGGATTCCTCTGGGTGCCCGGCCTACATGTGGTGACACAGGGAAGGCTGGACCCCAGTCCTCAGCATGATGTAGGATTTTTTGCTCCTTAGTTCAGCTGAAATCCTGGTTCTTGTCTCACAATCAGGAACAATTAGGCACATGGACAAATAAAAAGTGAGGAGAGTGGAAATTTATTGGATGAAAAGAAGCTTCTCGGCAAAGAAAGGGGGGTTCCTGTCAACAGGCTCCCACCTCACAGACTGAATACCAGGCCACCAGAAATGAGTGGAAGAGGCCAAGCTCCTCCTCCTGCATATGGTATGAATTCCCAGTGGCTCCATCCCATTCTCTCAGGGCATAGGCAGGCCCCCACCCCACTGCAGGCATGCCTAGACAAGATCCTGGGCAGGTTTCCTCATCTGCACAAAAGTTTCTGATATAAACCCTTGTGGGGCAGGTTGGAAATTCTCCAGGGACCCTCCCTTCTCTGCTTCTTGCATCTATCAGTATGGCCTAATTTCCTTCTCTTTCCACCTCCAGCTCCCTCTTTCACCTCAAAATGCCCAGATGTGGGCATCAAGACTCACCCACATGCAGCAGCAAATGGCTCTCCCAGACCTGGGTTTATATATTCACAGGAGGATAGACCTGGGCAAGGGCTTATCCAGATCCTGGATGTAGGTTCTGGGCTGCATGCATAGTGAATTCAGGGACCCCAGTTACCTGAGCACAGTTCAGGAGAAGAAGATACCAGTGGGCATGTTGTTCCCAAGACCCCCATGCTTCCCAGGGGCTGCTCCCCACCAGTGACAGTGTGCCATGGTGTGCCACGTAGAAATTCAGGCCCATTCCTGTGAGATGTGGTGCTCTTTACTGGGCAACATCAGCCTGGGTGAAATCTAGGAACTTCCCTGCAGTCTGAGATTTTCTTAATCAGTCTTCCTGTCTGTCTCCTCTCCCTCACATGGTCTGCAGGCTCTCGTTTGGCTGGCTGGCTCCTGTTCATCCTTCACAAGCATTTTCCCTTTGCACAGCTAATTTCATGCTGGTATCCATCTCTTGGAGGACCTGAGCTAGCACAGACCCCAATTATTATGAATCTACATTTTCCAAGATGGCTTAAATTTTAAGTATTTTGTTATATGATCCCTTTTTCATTTATCTATAGAGAATTTTATACAGCTCTATGGATTTTTAAAAATGTTTTATTTTGAAATAATTACAAAGTCAAAGGCAGTTGCAAAAATAGTGGAGAGTCTGATGTACACTTCATCCAGCTTCCCCAGTGGACACATCTCTCACATTACTTTAGTGCAATTTCAGCCTATGGCGTCTAAAACCAACTACATGCTGATCACTGCCCTATTTTATTTCTAGCTCAAACAGACCCTTTCATCTGAGCTCTGGATGCATCTCTTCCTACCTACTCAGCATTTCCACTTGGATATCTAACAATCACTTCAGTTTTAACATGTTCAAAATAGACCCCTTGGCCCCTGTCCTCTATCATCTGACTATTTCTCAATCTTCTTCATTTTTGTAAATGGCACTGTTGGCCACTAAGTTGCTGAAATCAATTATCTTGTGATGCAAGTGCTTACTTGTCATGGCTGACCTATCCCCATGGGAATGTGAGGGTAGGAACCTCATCTGTCCTGTTCACTTTGTCATTTCCAGCACCTCGTACAATGCTTGGGCTGGAGCAGATGCTCAACAAATAATTTTTGAACAAATAGATATTTTTGGTAGCATGAATATGATGATGCTGTGATCACAGATGACACCAACCATCAGGATTTGGTTTTGTGGGTCATAGTCTACACACATACAAGATGAATGTCTAGAAAGGAATGTGATGTGCCTTATAAATACATTGACAAGAAACATACTCACCTGATTAGGAAAGTCTCAACCTGAGAATCAAGTGAATGGCACCGATCAAACTTGGAATCAGTATCTTTCCTGCCTCCCTTCCTCCTTCCTTCCTTTTCTTCTTCCTTCCCTCTGTTGGTTGCTCAGGGTACATTTTCAAGTAACATTTATAAGAGCACATTAGCCTCTTTCTTATTCTTGCATGTTTGATTGGCAACATCTTTCTTTGACTTCGTATATAAAAGAAAACGAGATTGAATCACAGTTTGTTCCCTCCTCATTTTGTACCAAACATTGACGTCCTGTGGCATTTTGTGTGCTAGGGAAGTGAGGTCAATTTCTATGCCTTCTTTTTTTTTTGTCCCTGCCTGGATGCTTGAAGAATATGACACAGTGGCTAACATCACAGATTTTAGAAATAGGCAGTTCAGATTCTAGTTTTGCTCTATGACCTTGGGCAAGTTATTTTACATCTCTGAGCTTCAGTCTTTTCGCCTGAAAATGTGGGCTACAAACCCTCTTCATGTGGTCACTGTGAGAATTAAACTCAATAATATGCATAAAGCACTTCAGACCAGTGCTGGCACCTAGCATATGCTCAGTAAATGCTTCACTTCCCCTTTGTAATCTGAAATACTTGGTGGGAAGAGGCAAAATTGTGGATTTTTGCCTGACAAACAACATGACTAGTCAAATTTTTGTCTTGTCTTGTTTTTGCTTTCATTTTTAGGGTATGGAATTCTCAGCCTCAAGCAGTGGGCCTGTATCAGGTCTGTGTCATTCAAAGGGCCAAAGTTCCAGTGCTGTGGCCTTCTTCAGGACAGCAGCTCAGCAAGCTGGAAGCTGAGCTGTCTACAGCGTGCTGTTTTGTGTTTCTATCATTATTTCTTGTTTGCAGAGACAATTATCTGTTTCTTGAACTTAGCCAATTGCTTATATTTTCATATGTTGTGCACCACTGCCCTGTGTTGGGAGAAGTAGAGATTATTAAACTAGGAACTCACTGTCTAATCTGACCAGAAGACCCACCTACTTTGTCAACTTCATTTTATCCCAATCAGTGCCTTGGTCCATACTTGTCAGCCTGTTTCTTGGCTGCTCTGGGCTCTCCTGGCTTCCATAGGCTTTATTCTCCACCTCAGATGGTGTTGCCCACTGCTCCCAGCACGTCACTTCACCTGGTTGCTTCTTACCACCTTTAGATCTGTTGCTGCAGAGGACATGTCAGTACTCAGGCCAGATGCCCCCCCACCGCACCCCCCAACAGAGTCTGTGTGCTTCTCCGTCAGCTTTTGTGTCTCTCCGTCCAACAGCTCACACCTGTGACTTCTTTGGAGGACAGCCGTCATCAGGTTACCAGAGCCACTTTGTCCCCAGAGAGGCAGAAGTGTCTAGAAGAAGTTTACAGCCCCTGGGCTAGCCCCAGTCAGCAATCAACAGGTGGGAGTACATGAAAGCTCAGCCTGATTCCTTGGGGCAACAAAAACTCTGAGGCACAACTTATATTCCAGAGTCCCTGGTGGGACTGGCTAAAGCCAACCTCTGCGAGACTGCTCCTACGATGGCCTTCTGCTCAGCTCCCTCTTCTTCACAATCCTCCTCTCACTCCTGCATGATTTCCCCTGGGAGCACCTCCCTAATAAATTACCTACTCATGAATCATGATCTCAGGGCCTCCTGCTGGGGAATGCAACCTAGAACTTTTCCTCAGGCGGGAGTTTTCCTGACCACTGCTCACACCACATAAACTCAGCTTTCATCATCATACCCTCTTACAGACACTATCTTTCCCATCACAGAAATTGTATACTGTGTGATGAATTAACTGACTTCTACACTTGAATATATACCACATAATGGCACATCCTGGATCAGTTTTCTCAACATTTTATCCTTGGAGCCTCGCACAATGGCTGGGTGAGTTCTAAATGAATATTGGTGGGTGAGTGAGTAGATGGCAGGTGACTGTGGATGGGGAGGTGACGTGTTCCTGCCCTGAGAGCCTTGCTCCCTGCTGCTCTTGCACTTTGAGGTCTTCTGGAGACACCAGGAACTTGGAGCTGCCCGTGATCACTGCCAGCAAACACTGTCCCTCTTGCACACTGAGCATCCTTCTCCAGGTTTCTGGATGGCTTGTAAACATGCTACAAGGAAAGCAGTGTCTCAGCAGCCGGGAACCACCAGAGGAAGATGGGCTGGATTTGCAGAGAGGGGTGGCTGGAATTGAGTGACTTATAAGTGGCTGCACCTTCACATTGCCCCTGTAGCTCCTTCCTTGGTGGCCATTGTGCTTTTGGAGTGGAATCACTTGATCCAGGACTATTGCAATGACTTACAGTTATTAGAGCTGCCATCTTTGCACACCAAATCAGTGCAAGGATGCTATGTCCCAGTCAAGACAATCGAGAATGGCTCTTCAGAGGGAAGTAACAAGGTAGAGAAGAAGGCAAGACAGGAGAAAAGAAACAACAGGATGTGAGAAAATGCCCAGGCAGAGGTGGCAGACGCAAACCCAGCTCCCCACCCCCCAGGAAATGGGCCAAGAAATCACCAGGAGTAGCCCAAGGGAGTTAGCAAAGTCCTTGGCAAAATCTGGGCATTAGTCTGTCTCAACCAGAGGGTAGAGGCTGCAGAGCTCTTGGCAACAGGTGCAAGCTGGGTCAGACATAGGAATAGTGGATCGAGCAAGAGAACAAAGTCACAGACTGAATATTGGGAGTTGCCCCAGAGAAAGGGGGCTCCCAAGCACAGGACTGAGTCAGGGAGCTCTGTCTGGTACCAAGCACCAGTGATGATCAACAGATATGGCCCAATGTCAATGAAGGCAACTACCCAACTGCCTTCATTGGTGACTGATAATATTAGGTCCACTCCCGTTAACTAACCAACATTTCATGGAGGTCCCCAGAGGGAACTTTGGAGTATTTTCAGGTGTTTCAAAAACTAATTCAGGGTGTGCACATAGAAGTTAAATCCAAGGTCAAGCCCTCCTTGGGGAGTTTGTCCAGAGAGAACAACGGGCCCATGATGGAGGTGCCTCCAGGGCCCCTAGCAAAGTGCACTGCTCTGCAATTATCAGATGCCCCATCTTAGCATGAATTCACAGATCTCAAGACATGGATGAAAGGGAAGTTCTGGGAACACTGGAGAGAAGTAGGGAACTGCAATGTGGAAGTAAAGACAGTCAATTACATGGTGCATTACTAAGCTAGTTGCCACTTTGGGCAACTGAAGCTTAATCTCATGGGAAAACTGGGAAACAATGCAAAACACATGTCTCAGAATTACTCGGCTCTATTAGGGAGGGAGTTGGGGTATTGATACACCAAATAATAAGTCATTGGCTGAAAGCTGTTTCTTGTGGGGAAGGGGAATGTTTATTCCTAGTACTTCTGTCCATGTATTTGCAGTTAGAAGTTGACCAGAGCACACTGAAATAGTAGGCTCTGAGGTTTATGTTAGTTTCTTCTGCATAACAAACCACATCAAAACTTAGTGCCGGATGATAGTATCTATTCTTTTTTAAATTAAAAAAAAATTTCTACCCCTTCCTCTTCTGAAAATAACTCTATTCTACTCACAATTCTGTGGGCCTATGGTTTGTCATCTGCACTCAGCCATCAGGTCAGCTGGTGTCCACATGATCTAGCATGGCTTAACTCACAGGTCTAGTGTGAACAAGCTGATTGTTGGAATAATGAGCATGACTGGACCAGGCTGGTCTCAGCTTCTTCACATGTAATAGTCACAAGGTTCCAAGAACAACACAAACATAAGCCCCCATGTGCAAGTTCTTTCTGAGCCTCTGCTGTATTCCACATTTTCTACTGTCCCACAGACCAAAGCAAGCTGCATGGCCAACCCAAATTGGCGTAAGGTTGTCAGATAAAATGTGGTATGTCCAGTTAATTTTGAATTTTAGATAAACAAGCAATAATTTTTTTTAGTATTAGTATGTCCTATTGAAACATGTGGTATTAGGGTTCTCCAGAGAAATAGAATCAGCAGGAGATGATAGATAGATAGATAGATAGAGATAGATAGATAGATAGATAGATAGATAGATAGATAGATAGATGATAGATAGGCAAGAGGAGGATTTTCATAGAAATTGGCTTACATTGTTGTGGTTATGGAGGCCAGGAAGTCCTACGATCTTCCATCTGCAAGCAGGAGAAGCAGAAAGCCAGTGGTATAATTCAGTCCAAGTTAGAAGGCCTGAGAATCAGGGGTAGGGGTGGTAATGATGTATATCCCAATCTGAATCCAAAAGGCTGAAAACAAAAAGCCTGAGCTCTGATATTCAAGAGCAGGAGAAAACGGTTGGGGCAGCTTAAAAAGAGAGAGAATTAAAAAGAGAGACAATCCTTCAGGTTCTGAAGGATTGAATGGTACCCGCCCACACCAGGAAGGGCCGTGTTCGTTACTCAGTTTACCAATTCAGACTCTGATTTCTTCCAAAAACTCCCTCCCAGGCACAACTGGGAATAGTGCTTTACCAGCCATCTGGGCATCTCTTAGGCCAGTCAGGTCGACACATTAACCATCACAGATGTCTTCTCTGACCACTTTCCTATCCCATTCTTCTGTATGTCACAAAGAGAATGCAATGCTTTTTCTTCTTTGGACTTTTCACATTTACGTAAGTAGTTAGATATTTATGTATTTGTTCAGTAGTTTATTTCTGTCTTCCTTTCCAAACTGTAATCTCCATAATAGGGATCATCAGCATTTGAGCCTGGCACCAAGTGGCAAGCCTGGCATTCAATTAACACACACTGAATAAATGAATGAACAAACTAAAGAGCAAGTGGATGAAATAATGAATGCTGTGTGCAGTTGTCCTACATCAGAGTTCGGGGTTCAATCCCCCCAAAGCCTTTGTCCCTTATGTTCAGTGCACAGGAGCGTTGTTTAAAGATATAAATACCCTTCAATGTCAAGGTAACATCACAAATACTCAAGCTTTCCTCCTGTGGTTTATTAAAAGGCTGGCTGAACCCTTCAAAGCATTTAATTCACCATTACTTACTTGTTCTTTATTCCCTCCATATGCATTGTATGAGTCTGTGTATGCATCTTTATATAAATTCTTATTATTCAGGCTCATAAAATATCCTTTATGAGAGGAACTATACATGGCTGACCCAGATGCACACAAGGAAATGTTTCATTTCTCAAGAAGAGCCTTCTGTGCATCCCGCCACCCCCCTGCCATGTGGCTTACCCGGGAGACCTAATGGTTCTAAAAATTGGAGCAGCTGTTTGACTCATAAATTACTGACCTACTGTGTGCATAACAAGTGGAACTTAAGTATAAGCAGCTGGGGCTATTTTTGTCAAAACCAGATTTTGAAATCCTGCATTCATAAAAGCATTTGGGGTGTCTTTCTGATACAAGTGTATGTGGTTGTATATCTATCTGTCTGTCTCTTTGTGTGTGAAAAGAGAGGGACAGAGAGGAACGTGGAGGGAAACTCAAGTAAGTGGATTTCACGTGCTTTATTAATCACAGACAAAACATATTTTCTTCTTTAGCAAAGCCAGCCTAGTTTATCTAACATTTGTCTAAAAAAAAGTCACAGTTTATATCAAACCCAAATGCAGGGTCAAAAAAGCATGAACCTGTAAAAGATTGTGTTTACAAGAGAAAAGGCTGTCAAAGACTGGGCAAGGAGGACTGTTTAACTCTGTTCTAAAACTACCATTAGCACATTCTTCTTTCTATCATTTTTAATAGATATTAAGTAGTTTTAACCAAATCATTATAAGTCTCAAAAGATTAATATTTTAGAGTATGTAATGATGTTCTTTCCACAGCCCTTGTGAAATCTATAAACAACAAACTGTAAAGAGCAGTTACTAACTTGGGTGGAGCACTTGGACTCCTTTAAAATCGAATGAAAGCTATGAACCCTCTCCCCAGAAAAAAAAATACACCCACACATATCATTTCTGAGGCTTCACTCACCATGTGAAAGCCATCTATGAATTCCAGGTTCAGAATTCTTTCTTTAAAGGAAATATAACATGTAGTCCTTTCTTTAAAGGACGTGGGGTTCAAAGTCTTTAAAGGACCTTTGAAATAATTTAATCCATACTCTCATATACGAGGCATGGACAGAGGTTTGGAGAATATATGACTTGCCCAAGTCACCAAATTTGTGACGGTTAAAAAACTGGATGCTATTTTAAGGAGCAGGCCCTGAAACAATGATTGGTATGCAAATGATTTTTAAAATTGCTTCTCTCAAGGGAGACAGTTGAGAAGCAGGAGTAGAAGAATGGAGCGGAAGAGGAAGTCAGACGAGGTGCCCTCTCAGGCAAGATTCGCAAAGAGGGGTCTTGCAGGGAACAGTAGGGGATGGATGGTGCTTGTGGCCATGGGTTGGGCTTTCATACCTGTGCCTCATCCATTACTGAGCAGAAAATGAATGTCCAGGAACCAGTAGCCTCTGGGCAGTCCTCTTAAAAAAAAAAAAAAAAAAGAGAGATCCAAGATGGCCGATCACTAGCAGCTCAGGATTGCAGCTCCCAGTAAAAGCGCAGAGAGCCAGTGGACGCCACACTTACCGATACATTTTTGCTGCCCACGGACCAGGACATTCCCAGCGGAGGAGCCCCACAGGTCGCCAGTGCAACCCTTTCTGCTGGCACGGCTTTTTTGCCGGCGCCTCGGCTCGGCGGCTCTTGGTGCGGAGTAAACGGGACTGAGTCTCCTTTTGGATGATGTTTGGCGCTCTGTGAAGGCAGAGCAGTCCATCCAGCTGACTGAAAAAGGGACTGAGAAGCCAGACCGGAGACCCCCGGGCAGAAAAGCACCACGAATTTCAACGCTGCTGTCTTAGCTAGCGTTGCGAGTCGCACAGTGAAAAGTACATAGATTCCGGAGCTGGGAATTAACAAGCTGGACGTCCACTCAGAGACCTAATTTGAAAGTGGATAATTA